>WOVY01012114.1:0-295842 GCA_013436015.1 Rhipicephalus annulatus | reverse complement strand
GTGGTACAGTCTCTCTCCCCCCCCCCCCTGTTCTTTTTTTTTCTTCGTTAATCCTTTAACGCACATTCTGTTCCTTCAACTGACAAGGAACCCAATGCATATAGAAGATCTGATGCGCCCAATACAGTGCCTCATTCACCGGCTTTTTTCGCTACTCCCGATGCCACCAGCATGCACTTAAAGCGCTTAAGCCCTCCCCATTAACTTGTCATACACTTCAAAGAGGAACGAGCCGCCAGCGGACTTCACGGAAAGGTGAAATACAAAAACGGCGGCTCCCTGCCCACTTGGGGAAGTGTGGGTGCGGGGGAGGTATTGTTGACCAATGATGACACTCCTCATCTACCTCTGCCCTACTCTGTTGAAAAGCTGCCCCTTTCTAATTACGCCATGTCGGTCTTGCTTCTTCTCCTAGATTTTCTATATTTTATTTATTGTTTGTCCTCCTGTTTCGCTGTTTCTTCCTTCCTCTTTTTTTCTCTCTCTCTTTCTCATTTGACCCCTCCCCTCCTGTCTCGACAGGATATAAAAAGGCACGGAACATGTGTAAATAGTATTATGCCTTGAAAAAGACAGGGTTCCTGTCGAAACGTCGGCACAATAAACAGTTGTTATGTGAAAGCGCATCTACTTTATATTTATATATATATATATATATATATATATATATATATATATATATATATCCGGCGATCAATTTTTTAGAACGAGTGCGCAATCTATATTCGCTGAAATAATTCCAACATTCTCAGGCCGTTTAATCGAAACGTGTTTTTTGAAAGCCCTAAGTAACAGCATAGGTCAATACAAATAAAGAAGTCACTTCTGCTTTTATTAAGGTGGCGTCCCTCGTAATTGTTGAGATAACCTGAAGAGGAAATTACTACATGAGACATGTATGGCATAAAATATCAAATTTAATAAATAGAAGATAGTTACAAATAAACAAATATCGTCTATTTATTCACACCCCCTTTCCTGCACGCCAGTCTGTGAGATTTATTATCGTGGCTTCGGCGCATAAAACCCCGGAATCAAACCATGACTGTTTTTCAGGCACTGTAGATCCTGCTACAATCTAATTGCGTGCTTCGATAAGATTTACGCATCTGGTCTGTCCTTCAAAGTTTATTGGTGTCCAAGATTTCTCTATGGGACGGGTTCCTGCTCTCCCGTTGTAGAGTACGAAGTACTCTGAATTGTCAACAACTTTTTCTAAGCGCATTCATAATTATCCGACATTTCGTTTTCTGACGTGTCTTCTCTTAAATGCTACTTGTTTAAGCCAGACTAAGCTGAATATAGTGTAACTAAAGATGTGAGAGTTGTTTTCCGGTGGTTTGTTTGAACTCCCTCACCACGTTCACAATTGTAACTTGATGTTGTTTTCCATTGCCTTTGTATCGATATCGCTTGCTGTCGCTGTCTGTACATGGCATCGTTGTATATGTATGTCGTTATTTAGAATTTAATGGCACTTATGTTTTGTTTTTGCTCGTGCTGATCTATAAACTTCGTCACAAAAGCAATCACCCTCGCAAGTCCCCCCCCCCCCCCTTTTTTTTCATGTCACCACGCTGACCATTCTTACGCGAGGCTCCATTCAATTTCCGCAGCCCGAGGCGCTGACCAGCCGTAGAGATTCGCAATGCCGTTGTTTATGATCGCACCTTCATATGTGATCTTTCTCAACTCTATTTTCAGTCCTGCACACCCCACCCTGTTCTCATCTATGTCGTTCCAAGCGCACAGCACCCATTCCCACTTCTATTCTGAACGTACCCCACTTGAGTTGTTCAGTTTTTTTATTTTCTCGCGCTTTTCGTCAGATAGGTGGTTGTTGCTTCTGGTTTATGGCATTCTGTGGTAGTATGTGTTTTGCTGTTGTCGTTAGGTTCTCTTCAGCTCTGCACTTAGCACCATTATTTCTTCATAGCACAATACCCTCTGCAAGGGCTCCACTCTTCGTTGTTTTTGGAAAAGGCAACTCCATTTTCACCCCAAGCATTCTATTTACCAATGCGTGTAAATCTCCACCACAAAGCTCGTGTCATATAGCGACGCCAAGCACTACGGAAGGCTGCGTGGAGACGGTACACTACAGACATGTATGCATATAGTTAGCTAGTAAAAATACGAAGTTAATTTAGCCGAAACAAACTTCGAACATCACAAAGCCGATACAGAACGAGTCACGAAGAGAAAGTGCAGAAATGAAGACAAATAAACGAAATAAACCATATATACCAGGCACCGTTTGTGCGAGGACAGCAGCAGCTGCCTATTGCACATTCACAATGGCCTTATGATACGAAGTTGATCGGCGACTTTTGTATACATGAAAAACATGAAAACGAGCACAGGTACGATGATATGCCACCTAATAAAAACGTAGAAAATGTAAACTCATCTGGATACGGTGGTTGGTGTAACGTCGGCACGCTACCAAAATCACGCATGGCAGGCTAGTTTTACCTATAAATGTAAATATTAAAGTACGAGCATTGCAAGGAAGTTTTAAGGAAAGAGAGTGGCCACAACGCAAGTTCGTACGAGAAGACGAGAGAAATCGTACAAAGCATTTATCAGTGTACAATGTTGTTGACCAAGCGAAAACAACCTACGTTTTTTCTACACACAGGGGCGAACCGTTGCTGTTGCTTACATGAACCAATGATTGTTCAGGAAATTCATATAAATATTTGGTCAAGCGAATCGATTCGATTTCTTCCTGCGAATTGCACGCTATCCCTAAGTCCAGACTAGTGCCTCAGGTGTGTTGCTACTACAGCTGCTAACGTCAGGAAACGTTATAGTAATTCGCGTGCAGGTAGACATTGTTTAATTGTTTAAGATGCGAGCGCATGTGGCGACTATTTTGCGTGAATGCTAATAAAATATGTTTCTCCAAGCATTAGATTGTCGTTGTTATGTCCAAAACCAAATAATGAAGCCGTAGGCTTATATAAGCGCAAGTCGTTCTCACCCAATGACGCTGCACAAGCCTGTGCTTTTATGATGGCTGCGTAGGTAGAGCTCCATGCAAGGAAAGCCGAGCTTACCTGCAAAAAAAACAACGACAACATATATTAGCGCATTAGCATTACACTTCAATAACCACAACAAGCTTCTTACTACAGGTGCCAAAGAAACAGGATAGCAATAACAACTTGACATTAACAATAAATTAAGCACAAGACGGCATAACAGACCATCAAACAAGAAGCATAGTCGAGATCGCCATCGCTATTGGTACGTACATTTACCAGAACTAAAATTGAATAATAGAAGAACAGTATAGACGCAGAATCACGCAAACCGAAGAAGAGAGAAGTGGTTACCAAAGACGTCTTTCAAAACCATACGTTCTTGAGAATCAAAAACACGGTCATGTGATTATTTAACAAGAGCCCGCTAAGCCCTCTTTATATTTCAGTGCTATCTCATTGAATGGAGAAGGATAGTCGGTGGTGACAATTATCTTAAGGTCACTGCCTCGTGAGCACTATGCACTATTAGCACGCGTCAGAATGAAGAAACACACATGGTTGACTCATTACAGCATAGCACGTAAGGCCACCACTCAAAGGTGTGCCTAGTATTCCATCCACCGACTGGTATAGCTGAAAGTGAAGCGTCGACGCCTTTTCGCACTTTAGAGATTCCGTGCTTGACCGGCGAATGAGAGAGACCCAGACTCGTCCACGACGCCTCCAGCGAGATCCACGCTGCAGCCAATTACGTTCACTTGTACCTCACGCACATATATAGCATCAACTCACCCTGTTGCATCGTCGGCCCGAACTCGGCGACTGCCCATGAGGCAGAGCAGAGAACTTTCACCAAGTTACTGACATTGATCAACGTTGGTCTTTATCTTCTCTTTGTTAGCATTCGCTTGTTTTTTCCACCCAGAGCAGTGTAGTTCAACAAGAGTCAATTATATTTAATCGTCCTTCCTTCGTAAAATTGCTTGTGAGCTTGCTTGGATAAAGAACCTGATTTTCTTTGGACTCTGGAAATATTTATAAGTTCTTATCAAAGATCGCATTTTCTTCCAACTTAAAAAAAATGTCGAAATAAAGCTTTTCGACACTATTAGTTAAGACCCTTCCAGGTTAAACTCAATCTGCGTTTGCACAAAACTATTTGGGCTTTTCACCGGCACTCTAGTGCTCCCTTCTAATCCTCTTCACCTTCCGCTAAACTTCAGTGGAGCTAAATACTGTCGTTACCAGTAGAGCAGTGCGCAGCCAGTACTAACGAAATAGCCTTGCACAATCTATAGGTATCGCATGGTAGCCTGCACACCACTGAATACATAAAGAAGTCCTGTTACGTGAGACAAGGGTTAGCAATTAAAAGAGACTTTCTTGAAGTACTGCCTAACCTTGTTCGAGACGACAAGCTCTTTCAAGGCCACATTTTTTTTTGCTGCTCTGATACTCTCACCAGGCAGAAGAGGTGATGTGCACAAAAGCAAACAGGGAACGTACTCCAATGTGGACGTGAACAAGACTAGTGTGGCCACCAGAACACCGAGAGAGCTGAGAAGAGAGTCCTTTCCGGCCAGCACCGAATGAATAGGAACAAGTCACTCTTCCCGACAGAGTGGAGGACTCGAGACACTCTTTTTTACGAGCTACCACCCATGGATCTCTCTTGAGTGTCTCTTTTTATTTCCTCATTTGTTTACTGTGGAACCTTGACCACACAAGTTTGCTTTACTGCCTAATGCTTCTTTCCATCTCCCTGAATACTCCTAAGGCAAACTCCCTAGTTTCTCGTTTTTCCTTTTGGCCGGACTGTTTTCCTTACGTGCCATGTTGCCTGGGAGCAAAAGCTAGCCATGTGGGTATTGGAATGAATGTATCTAAGGTAAAGCCTTCGTGTATCCGGTGTACTCTCCTATCGCGAGGTAAGTTGTTTGCTGGAATCTTCCGCCTGTGTCTAGGGCAGAGCCACGTTTACGATGCCCTGTCGTCGACAAACGGGAAGTGCTACTCGAAATAATGATTGTGCTAGGAGCATATACACGCTCAGCCCATATACTAGTGTAATCAATCAAGGGCTGAGACAACACAGGAGGTGCTTCGCTACTGCGACTCTGTCGATATACCAACGGCAAGTACTCTATTCGCACTTGTTCATTTATACTTATACGACGCCATGTTACCATTCCCGAGTTGTGTCCGCCATTGACTGTTCTACTGCTCGTGTATCCACAGTAGTATCAGAGTGAATGTTGTGCAGGCTCAAGATACGCCCAAGGCCGCCGATATTCACATACTTATATGAAGCTGGCTATATATTTAAGCCTTCGTTCGGTTTTTTTCTTTCTTAACACTCGTCGAGTCTATCCGAGCTTGTGGTGCTAGAAGCAGTCAGTAGCTTTAATTTGAAGCTACTGAAATAAAAGTTATAGCGCAGAGCTACATGCACCTGAGCAACGATAATGTGTATTACTATCAGTGGTGTGCATGCTTAATTGCTCGTATATATATGTTCGCTCGTATTGTCGAAAACTCGCCTTTAACAGTGAAATCAGCCTCACCACATGTCGCCCAATGAGGGCGAATCCCGAGTATCAAGCTTTTTAAAGGCGGGTGATGTTCTGAAAAAGCCTTTTTTAATGCGGAGCGTCTTACAGTCGCACCTACTCGCAAATCTCGCGTCGGCGGTGTCATCTACACACCTGCTGCGCATGCTCGCGTCTCGTGCCAACTGTTCTTTCATGGTCGCTCCCCCCACCTCTCATGATCGCCTCACAAAGCCGACGTAGGCAGCGTCTGCCTGTAAAAACCAACTGCTCACGCTGGACAACCGTTCACTGGCACTGGATCATGCGATTGAAATAGGTGACCGGTAATTTGGGCAATCGCAGGGAACTGTGGGATACGGCAGCTTCTGGTGCGACGCACCACGCGAGTTAGCGGAGGCACTCGCGCATTTCTGTACCGCTACTTTGAAAAAAGCACCTCTCCGTACAATGTCAGTGCTTTAGAAGTTGTTTCTTCTTGTTTATGCTAACCGTGACTGCGACGATGACAAGCTACGAAAGCCATGAACGGTAAGAAAACTTTTTTATCGCACTAAAATGATCTGCAATGCTTTTATGGTTCTTGAAGGTACTGTCAGTTTGGCTGGCTAATCAGTCGACACAGTTTTACTTGCAGAATATGTTACTGCAGATCAAAAATTACCATTTTAAAGATATCAGGTGATGGGATGACTGTAGCAGTATGCTAAGAGTTCATTTTGGGATCGCTGTTTTGGCCGATATCGTCAGTCAATCGCGATGTAGCACAGCACTTATTGAGAGCGTTGAGATATATTTATTTTTTATAGACTTCAGCGCGCTGAAAGATGCATTTCTTACTCGAACCCACATGCTTATTCGAACGCTGATCTTGGTTAAGCTGCGCGGCACGGCGGCAAATAAACAATGCAGTCAGACATAGATAGACGTTGCCGGATAATCAAAACCCTGCGCTTGTTTAAAGCACTTCTGCCTTTGTGTGCCGTCCTGGCGCACAGTTTGACCTAGATAAACGCCAATGGACCCGTCCAGCCCTTCGTGTAAACTTACTCCTAATTGAGTGAAGCTTTTGCGTTTTTAAAGATGATAGTCTTTCTTGGGGACCCTCGACGGAAAAATTTTGATCTGTCTGTCTGTCTGTCTGTCTGTCTGTCTGTCTGTCTGTCTGTCTGTCTGTCTGTCTGTCTGTCTGTCTGTCTGTCTGTCTGTCTGTACACTTGTCTGTTTGTCTGCCCTAAGGATACCTCAAACGGCACCGAACGGTCAACCCCATCCGCAGCGCCCACCAATAATGCTTGACGTTTAGCGTTAATAGTTGTGCGATTGTCAATTAAAAAGCGAAAATTACGCATATCTGAGAAGCCAAAACAACATGTATATGTTCTGTATGTCTGCCTTTATACTAGAAGAGGACACACACAAAACACTTTAAGGACTGTAGCGTTTAACGCGCTGCGCTGACAGTGCAACGCGGTGCTCAAGAAGGTGTTTTCAACGCTGTGCTACGACGGCACGGTGGTGGCACCTGCCCGTCGCTTTCCATTCTACACCTTATCACCTCCGTGACTGGCGCACATCTTTATCCGCGGTCACGCATCCCTTAGTTTTCGAAGATAACTGCCAGATGGCGCTCTTGTCTAACGTGCCTAGATGCGCTTGTTCGCCTCCGTTACACGCTCGAGGCACTCTAACGCAGCGCCTTCAGAATACTATTTACCGATTTTCTTGCGCAAAACATCAAATGAACGTTTTGTTCACTCTATGCAGACGCAAGCAAGACTATCGTCTTTCAACGACATTTACAGTGTAACATGTAGATTAGGGCCAATTTTTCGTCATATATATAGTGCAACGGCCGTCGCTCATCTCGTAAGGCAGGTAGATTTCGCCATTTCGCCCGCGCGTTCCCATAATATATTTGCTAGGCGCCCCTGAGCAACAACTTATTTCTTGATATAATAATCGCAGCAAATTCATGTGTAAGCTTTTCGTTAGTGCGGAATATACACGTACTTGTGATAAAATGGTCTTCGCACACTCTGGCTTCAACGTTCGGCACCCAAAGGCTCCCTGTAACTGTGGCTCTCTTCACAGCCGCGGCCCACCTCATTTTCTTTCTTCGTTCCATGTGAATCAATACCTGCGTTTGCTTTTTGCGCTCAAATTGGAGCAGCCAACGGCTGAACAACCGACCGCGGTTTATCAGGACGAAGATAAACGGGCGGCCGCGTGCGCGAATCCCGAATAATCTGAGGCTTGCAGCGGAGCCGTTCACCGTCGTCTACTCTTCTCGAACCGGAAGCCGGCAGCAGACAGTAAATTCCACACCCTCACTTTTTTACTGGTTACCTAATCAGCCAAGGGCGTCTTTACTTGGCTCTCGCTTGACTTGACGCTTTGCTAGACCCAAGTAAATGCGATGGAAGCAACAGCACCTTCAACCAGTAATGGTGCACACCGCAACAGCAGCGCCCCACCACTCGTCGAAGGCAACGCTTATCCTTCATTTAGTAAATAAGAACAATGAAGTCAAAATAACAATTAGGAATGTACCAACCATTTCCAATTACGCAATACGCACCAGATACCCCCACCACTTTGCGACGCATTTACTTGAGCTCCCCTCGTGAAAAGATGCGGACGGATTTTTTTTTGTTTGTGTAATGAATGCCGTATACAATCGGAAAACATCACACATTTTATTACATTTGAGACTTCTGTACTGTTTATGTCACTGTGACATATATCAACTCTGGGGAACTCTGGGCCAATATGTATCCATCTCCAAGATATTGCGTGCTCTGTGTGGCAGTAGCATCCGAGCATTGTAGAGAAAGAACATGGAATGCTTCGCGTAAAAGCCATTTAACATCATTTCACAGCACAGTATTTGACGAGAGTGTTCAAAGCTGCCCAAATGTGATTCTTTCCATATGTTACGCTGCGCCTGCAACGTATTCAAAAGACGGCCATGTTTCCTGCGCACTCTGAAAGTAGGCAACTGGGCGCGGAAATAGCTTGCATGTCGCACAAGTCTAGATAGACCAGCTAATGCCATCCCCTGGAGTGAACAGTGAACCATTCGGTGACAATGACGGAGCAACTTTTATTATCGTATTTTCGAGGTTGTGCGAAATGTTACGAGAAGCTGAACGGCGTAAATTAGGCATGCTGTGCGCGCACGGTCACTCACTCCAGCGTTCTGCGCGAACGCCGACTTGAGTGGCTCATAACGGCCGATGAATGACTATTGCCTTTGGATAATTTACTGCATGCACGATACTGATTCCGTCGGACGCGTACCTCCCTAATTAGTTTACTGGAAGTTCGCAAAGCAGATAAGCTCACGTGCGTTTTTTTTTTGTTCAAATATATCAGCAGCGTGCCCGTCTTATACACTGTGCCGTACGCTGCCCGAATGGCACTCAGCATGATTCTGCGCAGTCGTAAAACCTTGGATTAACCTTGGATCTCTGATTAAGTATAAAACACCATTTAACCCATGTGAGCAAATATTATTGTCTGAGACACTTAGATTCACGAATTCGGACTTTGCTGTCATAAGTATAAACTGCTTCTTTGTCTTTTCTAATGATGTTACCGAGGCCCTTTCGTCTTAAATGCTGTCTCTCGTGCGATGTTGCTTTATACGATACTTCGAAAAAAAAAAGCTGCCTGTGGAACGACTTATGAGATAGCAAAAAAGCGTCTCGCTGTATTGAATTTTACGACAGTCTTTCAGCCGTTCCAAGAGTTTCTAGATGTGCCTGAAGGCCCGTCAGTTCGCGTTGATTCGTCCTAACCGGTTTATATCGCGGAGAATATCGATAGTCGGACGCCTTTTATCACGAAGGAAACACAAAATAATCAAAATTCTCTCTCCCTAATGGCACAATATTATTCCTAATGCCGAAGTGTGAAAAGGCACTGCAAAAGAGGCCGTACAAGAATGGCATTGTAGCGCCTGAACGTTATTCGATGGTTGGGCCGACGACGTTCAAAGCAAAACAAACAAACAAAGCCGAGAATAGCAGTGTGCCATCTCGGCTCTGAACCTTTTTCTTGTATGCGGAGAACCTTTATCTTTCTCTCAATGCTTCGCAATAATAGTAGGCTCATCCTTACAACTCTCAAAACTAATAGAGTTTGTTATGGTTGACAATGAAATCTTGCGCAATCAATACTCCGCTTCAGGTACCTAAGCATGCTAAATTAGCATTGCACATAACTTGGCATCTCAGGACGCTAAAAAATTATGTGGATGCTAAAACGTTAAAGGCGCGGAATAACTCAGCCAGAAGCCATTGTCGCCATGATCAATCACGATCTTCTTCTTCTTCTTTGCCTTTTACTGGCTGGCAGCGTTTATTTGTACGTCATATTTTTACAGCATCTATTTGAATGAGGTGGTTGTCACGTAAAAAGCAAAATAATGCTTCAATTTAAAGCATTCTTTGTTTTATAGATTACGAAACCACTGTTTGTGCTTTTACTAGCACAAAATGTCTGGGTGTCACCGAGTTCGACAACATTGCCTGGCTTGAAACAAATATAATTGTTTGTAATTAGGCTTGTTTATATTAAAACTTTAGGCTATAACCTAATATTTTGCTCGTTTCACTTTGTTTTCACACGTCGGCGCATGAATATAATAAACACGCACGAATCGGCAGCTCTTGCTAGGTTACTGAACATTTACAGATATATTTCGAATGCTTCAGCTATTCGTTAAAACCTGTTTACGCGATTGCTAAGATCACAAATCTTGGAGTGGTGGGCTGAGAGGTTGAAAGTAGATGTTAAAAGCAAACAAACAAAACAAACAAACAAACAAACTAGCTGAAAGTAAGGTGTCTTCTTAGAGTAACAAATAGAACCTAAAGGCCTGATTCCAACACTTCTAAAAAAGAGCAACATCCTTACGACTGGGAATGCGAGTCGTCTTTGTAGGCCTCTAGAAGGGAAAACGCACACGGGTGGCACGTTAAGATTTGGCTTACCTTGCCGAAGCCACTTCGAAGTGGAGTACCATTAGTATACCACTGAGGCCACACGCAACACTCGATGGCTTGGAAGAAGTGAGTGGTGGTGCACAAGGCTACTACCATGTTAAGCTAGTGAGACGGTCTACAAAGGTTGTCTCAACGGGAAATGGGTCGGAGTTCAACACAATGCGTTGACAGGCAAGTTGGTTCGAATACGTAGTGCTTTTTAGAGCAAAATGACACCACAAGAAAGAAGACAGGTCATGTACAGAGGCCAAACGTAGGGCGCAAGTGAGAAAAAAAAAAGCGCGCGAAGGTGGTATTCTTACCACCACTATTGATCTCTGAGGGTCTCCATTTCTATAAAATATTCTGCGTTATTTAGTAGTAAAAGTAGTGGGAAAGTGGAGCTGATTAAGAGCAGAATAATGCAACGAACAAAGGAGAAGCGTAACCATTAGAAGAGTACTTTCTAATGCAACAACTTTAAAAGTATACTTTGAGATGCGTTCGCACCAACTGACCTGGACTAATCTAATAAGAAGATTTACGTATTAGCAATTGTACGTTCATGGCTTCGTTACTCTCGAAAAATGATTGTGTAGAGTTTGTTTGCCAGGTTTTCGTTTCAATGCCACGTGTAAGATATTGCGGTGCTGCTAAATATAATTCTAATTGAAATTTAACATAGATGTTAGGTGTAATTTTCAAAATACAAGCCTGAAAAGTTTGGCTCGTCCGGTACACATAATGTTTTCTCTCACGAGAAGCCTGGTCATAAGACTGATTCACTATGAAAAATTTGCGAAAACGGGACTGACTTGCTAACACGCATGCCTGAAAACTAGCGCCATAATGTCAGAAGCATATAGGAGATTCATGCAGAACGTCCAAACGATCAAGCTTGCAAGCTTCATCGCACCTAAATTTTATATACCATGGAGAGCAGAATCAAGCTTTCGGAGGCTGAAGGCTTATTCGCGTCTGTCACTCATGTAGTAAAGAGGGTCGCAGTGTGACAATGAGCTTTGAATGAACTCGAGGTTGTTTAGAACGAGTTTTCTTCAGGAAAAGAAACAACAAAGCTTGTATTGCCTTGTCTGGGGACGTCCAACTCGAGGCTCACCAGAAAAATTGTCAACAAGCGGTGGTGCAAAGCCCTTTCCACTGTCACTTTCCACATAAGAATAGCAGACATTTGAACTGGACCGTTGTTTTTACTCGCCTTGGGGGACAAATATTCTTATCTGTGAAAAACTGGAAACTGTAGACCATGTTTTCTTAAATTATTGGGAAGGAGTATACTTTTGGGACGTACTTAAAAGAACGATAACGAAGGAATCAACTTCAAATTTTTATGGCATAAGATTTCTGCCAATAGTTGACGAAGAGGGAATGTCTTTTGATTTGATTATGCTATGTGGCCTTCACTGTTCATGGCAGGTCCGTATGGCGGGATTTAATGCGATCAAACTGCACGGCCTGCACGAATGTATTTCCGTGAACGTATGGGAAGCTTGTTGAAGTGTAGAAAACTCAGGATATTTTACTTGAGTGGTAGTCGAGGGTAGAACCTTTGGCAAGACTTGCAAAATTTTAGTTTGTGTCGGACTGTCACTGCTTGTTTCTGTTATGCTTGTGGTTTGATATACGCGCATATGAACAGGCAGTGAAGCAAAAAAAAAAATTGACGGACTCGTGTGATCACGTGTTTGAATGTCGCGTTGTCGAAGATTTTTTTTCACTGATAATAATTCTGTTTTCTTCCTTTCTTTCTTCCTTTCTTTCTTTCTTTTTCCATATCTCTTTTTTTCACTCGTTCTTTTGCCCATCAGCGTATTGTAGTCCACGTCGGAGAAATCGCCGCACATGGTCAAGAAGCGAAGAATAAGGTAAAGGTGAGGACGATGAAGATGAGAGTGCGTGCTGGTTTATGATAATGATAATTTCTGTTTCTGACAGACTAAAATCAGCGAGCTGGAACAGCACCGCTGTTGAACAAGAACCATACAGAAAGAGAGAAAAACAAATGAAAAGACAGGAAAGATAGACTGGCTTGCGCAGAGCCTAATACGTTTAACATTGGCAGTCAGATTACCGCGAAGAAAGAAAAAAAAACGAAAACAAACCGATAACATAAAATGTGATTTCCATGTTCACACAACCACGCTTCCCACGCAATCAAGAGCTACCCACCGCGAAGCACAGTAGTGTTCAAAAACAAAAAAATGTATCACTTCCGATGGAGGCGGAAATGTTGTAGGCCCGTGTACTCAGATTTGGGTGCACGTTAAAGAACCCCAGGTGGTCAAAATTCCCGGAGCCCTCCACTACGGCGTCTCTCATAATCATATGGTGGTTTTGGGACGTTAAACCCCACAAATCAATCAAAAATGTATCACTGCTCTTTTGGTTGTATGTGGACGTCATGATCGAGTCCACGGTGTCAATATCTCTAGAGTAGAGCTCTCTTTCTCAACTTTTTTATGATTCCTTTCCGTCCGCTACCACTACCAAATGAAGTGTAGCAAACCAGTTAACTTTCTTATCCCCTTCCCTCCTCATTTGTTTTCATCTCTCGCATTGGCCTAAAGTGACACTTGAAATCTGCCCTCTATCGCGAAAACGAGGGCAGCATATTAATATCAGAACCAGAATAATGTTGTGATCGGAACATAATGACGAGGTGAAAGGAGGGCGATGAAAAATGAATTTTAATGTACCACAAGTAACACCGGAATGCTATGGTCAAAGTGGCTGATGTCGGCAAAAATATCGCCCAGCAGGCTGCTATGCTTCGGTAACCAGTTCTAAGAGCCCCGGGAAGGCGACCCGCATCAGAGGCTGCGAGAGTGGAGATAACACGCTGCCGGGCGACCATTCCAACAAATCGCGAAATGTATCGCATCTGCGCTCGTTCGAAGGTCAAATACAAAGCATCGAAGTAAACACGGCCCCACTTGTTTGTCACTGACGGCCGATAAGCGGTAACTGCAGCTACCCCTCTGAATTTGGGCACAAAGTTTGCGAGTTTCACGTGCTCAGACTTACTCTCACAACACCGTTCTTACGAGGCCATTCCAACCTCTCTTCCACTCTATCTTCACTATCTCTACTTGGAGGACCGTAATACGACAAGGCGCCGTCAAGTAATCGTATAGCATTGCGCATTTCCGCTGCGGTGACATCCGATGAGCCACGCCACGCTTGTAGCAGTTTGCAGTTTGGTGGCTCTGTTTGCGGATTCTTTTACCACAGAATCTCTAAAATTGTGCTAGACGATAAAAACTAATTGGACGTTGTGCGTATGCATTGAGTTGCTTGTTGCCTAAGATGTTTTTGGTAGTCAGAGGGACGCAGAATATAGAATACCTTCGGCAACGGTGCTACTTGAATTTCTGTTTCAGACTTTTTGTTAATTTGTTTTTTTCTATCTTTTTTCCTTATATAGATAAATGATATCAAGCTCAATATAAATGCCTTTATTCAATATGGCAAGAGCTTTCTCTACTTAGCTGTGTCTTGTTCCTCATAGACCACTCTGGCCTATGAGGAGTGTACAGTAGCAAACCGGATGCCCTAATTTCTGGTTAACCTCCCTGCCTTTCTCTCATTTTATTCTCTCTCTCTCTCGCGCGTGATTTCAGCTGAACATCTTTTTCGAAAGTGTACACAAAATATTTTGGCGTAATGAAGATAATACGAAAGCACTGCCTTCAAGAATGAAGACGAGACATTTGATTCAGCATTTAACTTTATTTTACTTATTTTTCAAGCCTTATACATTTGAAATCTTTTTTCGACTATTATCGTCAAGTAATGTTGCCGGTACTATGGGCTACTTGCAGTTCAATCACCGTTTTCAGGGATAAAATTCAGCATACCAAAAATTATGCATACGGGTTTATCATATATAGACAAAAATCAAAATTTTTAGGAAGCTTTGCTTCCCTGATAAAGGGCTTGTATTGTTACGAAATTTGTGCTAAAGGGGTTCACTCTCTATAGGAGTCGCAGAAGGATGACTTGCTTTTGAATAGCGTTCCCCGGAAGGAAACAATACAAATAAAGATTTTTTTTGCAAGACCCCAATTTGGTTTTATCCTCTTTCTAGATTACTTGTCAATCGATTAATTTTTCGATTGATTGATTCACTGAGTGAAAGGTACACCTTATAGTCAAACGAACCAGCGCAATTAGAATTGAGAGAGTGATACAAATATTAATAAAACCAAATGACAATGATGGGGGAAGTCAATAAAAAATCCTTCATTAGAGCACCAACGCCATTTAACTTATAGTCCTAAGAACTCGGCAGATATAGCAATACTAGAATGATAGCATTACTGCAAGAATGATCAGTTATGTTATTTGTCCTAAGTATATTTGTCTTCAGTAAAAGCGGTATACTGATGTAATTGTGACATCTATCGCAGCAAGATTATGAAATATTGTGACGAAAAATATAAACAGGAGGCATAAAGAGCTCACTTTTTTAGCTTCTCCAAATAGGCTGGCTACACAGTGCCTAGATGTAATGAAAGAAAATGATTCGCATGCTCTCCGCCGTTGCTAGAACATAAAACCAACGCGGCGAGATGACCTTAATACGACGCGCGCATATTGTTATATATGCACATGTATAAAGTATATATAGCAATATTATGAGTTCATAAGGTGCCATCATTAGGAGGCTGGGCGTGTAGCCTTGCTTGGCCTTTTCTGTTCGCAGGGTGGTTTATCGCCTCGGGCACAGCATGAATCGAATGGCATACGCGTCGCCTTTGTCACGCACTCATTAAGGTTAGGCCCCTTATGAATACAAAGGGAAAAATTGAAACCAGTCTTCTTTTTTTCGCCCATATTTTAAGTATTTTTTCGGGATCACTGCAGCCGTTTTTATTCACTTTGGTTTTATTTATTCATGGCTTTACAAGAAACAGCGTATTTAGTTACAAGCGAAGGAGAAAGGCAGCCCGACTTCTTATAGGAAAAGATGGAAGGACGGTTCAGAATGCACAAGGAGCTAGGGGGACATTTTGACGAACTGCTCTTTAATATTTCATCTCAGAACGAATACTAATTGCTTATCTCAGGCACCTCATCTTGTGCTGGTGTGTAGATGAGTCGAAACTCTTTCTGCTTTTTTTGTCTTAAAACTAAATAAAAGCTTGGAGGGCGTCGACCTCGGTGGAACAGTTGTTACAGTGCTCGGCTGCTGACGTGAAGGTAGCGTGTCAGATCTCGACCATAGCGATCGAATTTCAATGAAGACGTTATGCTAGAGGACTGAGTGACATCCGTGTATGTTAAAGTATACACCAGGTGGTCGAAATTTCTGAACTTCTCCACTGTGGCCTTATAACCATATTAAGGTTTTGCACGTACAACCCCGTATATAATTATTATAAAGATAGGGGAGAAAAATACCTGGCAGATGACCGAATAACTTATTGCTTGAGAATAAAAACACTCGTCTGTCTCGTGATACAACTAATCTCCAACAGGAGCTTGTTGAAACATGGTTTTGTGTGAATTTTAAACGCAGATTTATAGTCACATGAGTGCTCTCTAGAAAAAGTGAGGACTTTATAAGGGCGTTTATTGCTTTTCTTATTGTTAATTAAAATTGGCGGAGTGTTTTGAAAGTTTTCTGTACATTTTGATATAAGTAAACAATGAAACAATGAAACAAAGCGAGAGATTTTGTCATTACCAATGACTTGAAAAGAGGTGCTTCCACAAACTCTTTATCTCAGAGAAGTAAAGAAAGCGCATATCCTTACTACAAAACTCGGTGATACTGAAGCGTAGGATGGTTTCGGCCAGGTAAGCTTCTCTCACTCCCAATTACACAAAGCAAGAACTTTACTGAAGAACCTACCACCACGAGTGGAGTCTAGAGTATACGTTCCAGAGGCCGAACATTATGCCGTGGTGTTAAAACTTACATCCTTAGAAAACGATATAGCATGGACGAAATAGAGCGGGCGAAAGATAGACGAGGCTTATCATCCAACCCATTCAAACACAAACACGCAAGGAAATGAAACGCAGCATGAAACAACAAGATAAAGGTGGAGAGAAAAAACAAACGAACACCAAATAATTTAAGAAGGAAGATGCACAGAAGTCCGGAAGGGCTTACAAGCTTTCGCAGCGACTTTCCACTTGGTTGAGCTCACATTGTGGAACGAGAATTCACGATATTTTGGTGAATAGTGGGTTGCATATATTTTTTTATGAAGTAGCAGACATCAGTCAGTCTTGTTTCAGCCAAGTAAACAAGCGAGAAAAAATATACCCACCAAAAGCACGCTTTTCAAAATAATGCTCTGTCCTAATGATGTCACTATCATTGTCAAGCGTAATCTCTTGCATGAAGTACCAAGGAGGACTCTCATCAAAGGAGACACGGGGAAAAGAAAGTGAGAGCGTTAAACAAGAAAAAAAAACGCATAAGAAAGCCGGACTCGGCATCCAAACATGTTTGTGCATGCGTGATAACCGAGGCTTTTGAGACGGGGAGGCAGCAAAGGGAGCCACGACTTGCCGAACTACAAGCAGGTTGAGGCAAGATAAGCTATAGATAAGCGAGCTGTAGGTGTCGACACCTGAGGAGCGAGACGATGATAAATTGCTCCCAGTCATCCGAGATAAGGGAAGACGAAGATGGAAAAGGTAAGGCACGCCTATATGTGCGATCTACTTCCTGAAAACAGGAATGAGGCTACAAGAAAGGCACGTTTCACGAAATAAGGAGAAATACGTTTTGTAGTGATGATACTGTAGCAACTAATTCATGGTAAGACCCTATACTCATTGAGCATGTACATTATATTTTGCATCAAGTTCGTTGTTTATCTCTGAACGCACGACAGCACGCCTTTTCAGTGAACGTGCACCAGCACGGCGGCTGAAAAAGCTGTCAGAATGAGAGCCAATTGAGCCAACAAGTAAATGCGAACGAACACAATAGCGAATAAATAGCAACGGGAGCTTAACGCCTTGATGTACCGAGAAGATCACTTCCTTCCCATCTTCCGGCTTTGATTTGTACTCCCCCTGGCGTCTTTTACCAAAGTAAGAGCTCTCTTCTACTATGCGCATTTTTCTCGGTGCTTCCTTTTCCCAATGGTCACCTGGTGGACAAACACTCTCGGTTCTTACGCTTTCTTCGGTCATCCACCTATTATTTCAGTCTCTCTCTAACTCCCAATCAACATCTACTCTTTCCCCACTCTGTCCTGGCTAACCCTCCCCCTTGTCCACCGGCAGGGAGAGCTTCCCTATCTTCACCTTTTGGTCGTTGTTCCCAGCTCCCAATTTCTTACATTTCTTTCATTCTTCGGAACTCGATTTCTCGCACATTCTCTCCCTTTCATCCCAACCATTGTTTCGCATCTTCCTTGTTCCTGTAGTCACTGCTCGCATCTGAATGAATGAGCGCTGTTTGCAAGGCTTGTTGGATGCAGTGCAGCGTCCGGTGATCAGGCTCCTCCGGCGTGTCACTTTGGTTCGCTCTCTTTGAACTCCAAAAGAAAGTCGACCAACACCTGCTGACTGCGACGTGCGCAAAAGTAGGGCTCTCTTGCGTGTGAGCGTCACACGATGTAGCACGTGCTGTACCTCGGTTTTAGTCACTGCCAGCCGCTTTGTGCCTGGTTTCTTGAAGGTATTTTGTCTGGGTCACTGTGAATTTCGAGAACTTTCTGATAGTGAACCTATCTATAGCTAGAAAAAACGTCTGTTACCGCACCAAAACGTAAGAGCCGGAGAAACTGGGCATACCACACTACTCGCCACTGGTGTACTGAAAATTGAAGAAGAGAACGCATGAGTGGTCAAGGCTGAATTGCACTTTGCATAAAAGGCTAAGCGCATGTGACATGCTAGACGGAAAACACGACGTGTGTTGAAAAACTGCACTTGAGCCACGCGTTCAAACGCATATCGCGATACCTTTGTGCGCAACACCGTCTGAATGGGCGTTGATAGCCTGCTTCGGTTCTCTGCGCGCACCTCAAACGTACCGTAAAAAAACGAACGACTGCGCGCCGAACAGTGGTTGTTTCACAGTACCATATGATGCCTTTTGCAAGCACAGTTGTCAAGGGCCCACTACGCCATAATTATTCCATTTTCTAATCAGCGAAGGGCGCACTGCGTATATGTAGGGAAATCTGTGAACCTATGCAGCTGTTGTACACTTAGTTGATCGTTCTGCTGCTGACGATGATCAAATATGTTCTAGCGCTTTGTTAAAGGTTGTCTTCAAAACACCCACTCGTCCTTCATTTGACAAGTATTGACACCATGCGTGATCCTAAACTTCTGCTACGAATATATGACGCGTTAAAGCGACTCTTCCTACTACATGATATCCATGTAGTCTTTTTTTTCTCCCGAAGTATCTTCAACAGATATCGTAGCTCTGTGCTAGTACATTTACTTTTCACGCAGACGGACTGGTTACCATTTTCACTCTGACCCGGAAACATCATTTGTTTAGTTTATTTACATTTTCCTCTATTTCTTGGTCAAGCAAAAGGTGATAAATTTCCTGTGGAACTAACGACGCCGACACCAGAATCACTGCGACACGAGCTCCTCCACAGAATCGTGTTAAAAAAAGGCACACCACTGAAATCGAAACCTTCAAAGCCAAACATTTTAGCTTTGACGCCAACTTTAAAACAGTATGAACAGGTATTTAGAACTTCAATTTTAGAGGAAGTGCACACTTAGAGACAGTACCACGAACGAAAATCGGCTGTATAGGTGAGACAAACACTCGCCTATATAGTTATTTATAAGGTATTTTCTTCGCTCATATATATTTGTCTAATTTCTATGTATTCACTTTTGATAACGAAGTGTCACTATCTCATTCGCTGAGAGCACTTCATATGCGTAAGAGCACTTCCTATATTTCTTAATGTTTTTTTCTTTCAAAGCAAATATGCTTAAAATTTTATTTATGATCGCTAGCTGTCGTCAAAATCCACAGACAATAAATACAGACCTGACAAAAAAAAGGCAAGAAGACTGAGTAGGTTGATTCCCCTTTTTATTATAAAGCTTCTTATTTTTCGAGGATCCTTCCCCAACTTACTTATATTGAGGAGGTTCTCTTATTTCTTGCGTTTGTGGTTGTACAGTTGATTTGTTCTTTATTTTTGTTTTAAATATTATATTCTTTGAGCTCTGCTGCCATGTTTGCTTTTCCAGAGGCGCTGTTGTCTCCATTACGCCACTTATTGAACCAGCCACTGTAAAAACATCACCATCGACTTGTTCTGCCGTCCGTGGACTTGTCCAATACAACTGGAAAAAAATACACAAACAGTCTCATTTGTGGCAAGGTCCCTTCATACTATCACTCATCGCAGATGAGAGTTAAGTAAACAATGCGATATCGGTTCTTCCTCTTTTCATTGCTGTTTCCAGTGCGCAAAAGAAAATATTTATGAATAATAATCCAATTTCTTTTTTTGTTTTGTTAGCATCAGTACTACTCCATCAGAAGTTCAATATCTGTTGGATACTTTGCGTCAGTGGGAATTCGGGAAAAGTACGGTGCTTCTTGGGAGGCCTATCGGCTAACTGGTGGATGCTCGTCAGTATCCAGAAGGGAATATCGGCGTTCATTATCCTTCTATCCTACAAGGCGACGTGATGCTATGTTTTTTTATTATTGTCGAGTAAGCCATGACTATCATTCGCATCAAATTAGGCCTTTATCTTTTGCAAGAACATTGGGAACACTACGCGCGAGGCTCCCGAATCTTTACCGCTTTGTTTTCTGTCGGTGTTCTCACTGTATGCGGCCTAATGGTCGGGCGCGAAGTAAAGCAGCATGGCGACTCGGAGAAGGATAGCGAGCTCATAGCGACTGAGTAAGAGGGCATGAAAGCGTGCTGTAGAACTTGTTTTTATAAATAGAATGACGCCAGGCCTCTTTCATTACGCGTTATCACGTTCCATTGGGATAGAATTTTGAGAAAGATAAGGAGAAATGAGTATAAATTATTAAAAGTACCATCCATATGGGGGCGAAGACAAGTGCCTCTTAATTCTGCACTGCATTAATCCGCGGCGCTTGCGTCCGCGAATGTCACGTCGGATTCAAAAGCAGAAATGTTGCTATGACACACACCATCTGTGGCTGCCATGCCAGTCTTTACCAGTTAAACAACGACTGCATTATTTCGTGTCATGTGACGCCGCTCGCACGTTTGGTGTCTTGAAAGGCGTAAAGGGCAGCTTACAAAGAGAAAAAGGGTAGAAACGTGCCATCTATGCCATACATGACATTTTGTTGATTTGTGGGGTTTAACGTCCCAAAACCACCATATGATTATGAGAGACGCCGTGGTGGAGGGCTCCGGAAATTTCGACTACCTGGGGTTCTTTAACGTGCACCCAAATCTGAGTACACGGGCCTACAACATTTCCGCCTCCATCGGAAATGCAGCCGCCGCAGCCGGGATTTGATCCCACGACCTGCGGGTCAGCAGCTGAGTACCTTAGCCACTAGACCACCGTGGCGGGGCACATGACATTTCGTCACTCGCGAAAAGAGAGAGATAGATAAAGATGCAAGGAAAGGCAGGGAGGTTAACCAGACGCACATCCGGTTTGCTACCCTGCACTGGGGAAGGGATAAAGGGGAGAAAAGAGGTTGCAGAAAGATGAGAAGGTACACACAATCACGAGCACACTCGGGGAGCATGCACAGTCTACAGGCGGTCGCTCAGGTTTGTTGACTTAAGGTAAAGTAGCAGTGCTTTAGTTGCTTTCTGCGCAACTGAGGCAGATGCCCAAGGTCCTAGTATCTTCTGCACACAAAATGGTCCGGGGTCAAGTCGATTCAAGACCATCCGGAGCTGGCATCTCTGTGTGTCGTAGCAAGCGCAGCTGCACAGGACGTGTTCGATGGTCTCTTCAGCTCCGCAGTAGTCGCATGTAGGAGTGTCTGCCATACCAATGCGAAAGGAGTACACCTTTGTAAATGAAACACCCAACCAAAGGCGGCATAACAGTGTCGCATCGGAGCGGGAAAGTTGTGATGGTAGCTTTAGCTTGAGCGAAGGATCCAGTTCATAAAATTGACACCTTTGGAAGCTGGTAGACGACCAGAACGTGCGTGTGAGATCTCGAGCCAGCAGGTAAAGTTGTCTTGCTGCAGCATTCCTTGATAGAGGAATCGGGACTACACGGGTTTCTTCATGGGCTGAGCGGGCTGCATCATCGGCTAATTGATTTCCGGTAATACCGATATGTCCAGGCAGCCATTGATATATAATATCATGCCCTCGTGCTAGAGCTTCATGATGGCAATGTCTTATTTCTTGTACCAGTTGGTCATGACTCTTCCTACGCATGGCAGACTGCAAACTCTGAAGCGCTGCCTTCGAATCACAGAATATGACCCATTTTCCTGGACGTTCTTGAACGAGATATTGTAAAGCAGCCCTTATAGCAGCAAGCTCTGATGCCGTAGATGTAGTCATACGCGACAACTTAAACTTGATTGTCATTTCTGCAGCCGGAATTACAGCGGCACCTGATGAGCGGCTGGATGAGACGGACCCATCAGTGTATATTTGCGTTCGGTCTAAGTACAACTCATGTAATAATAGCAGTGTTGCTTGCTTCAATGCTACTCTGGAGTGACTGCTTTTCTTTTTGATTCCCGGAATTTCTAGACGTGCTTGCGGCTGGTCGAGGCACCGCAAAGGACATGCCGTTCTCGCAGCTGGCGTATATCCTGATGGAATACTGTTTAGGTGCTTGGCTATGACGTCTGAAAACGTAGCACGTGGTCTTCCGGAAGGTAGAAGGGCCAAGTGGTGGTCGGGGACACGGCTAGCATGTCGAATGTGCGCTCTGAGGCAATCCACAACTATATATGTCCTGAGTCGCGAAAAGAAATTGCTTGAAGCTGTGATGTGGTGAAAGAATTCTTTTATCTCTCGGCACGTGATAAAGTTTTTAAACTCGAGTGATTTTGACCACAAGATTACAAGCTAAGATTTAATTAATTTATCTTGAGCCTTTAGGTCGTGAAAACAATCATTCACTGGTGTCGGCAGTTTTGTAAGGAAGTTTTCGTGGTCATAAAAATATCTGTCACACTTGTGCAGTGCGTTAACAAACACCTGTACTTGGCTATTAATGAGCTGCCTTTTTCATTTGATCTCATATATTGACCTTTTTGTCTTGGCAAAATGAGGGTCGAGTGAAAAAAACAGTGTGTATCAGGTGTTCGCACACTAAAATTTTTCAACATTCTAGTGAGCACAAAAACAGCTACGGTTGTATCACTGAGTAGAAAGCTATAAATAGAAAAAAAACAGAACGAGGTAATGCAACGATGGAGAGATGAAAGGAGGAAAGGATGACAAAGCTGCATTTACTCATTTTTAAGTTGCCTGCTCTTGCCTTCTTTCATTTTCTTTTTTTTTGTATGGGTTGCGTTGTGAAAATTTGCGGTTAGGTCTTTATAAATCTCTTATATTTTATTATACGTCGTTTATCAGGCTTTTCGTTCTGCTTCATAGTTAAATACAAGGCTTCATTTTTTTATTCCATTTTTCACGCACCAGCATCGATCTTACACATATGAGCGTGCCTCTGTCCCCGACAAGACCAGCGTGCCAAGCCTCACCGTTTCGCTTCTTTAACCGCATCATCTTCCTTATCATTTCTTTTTCCGTGCTTTTCCATTCTTCCAGCCTAAAGCGTTCGCCACATGGGCGGAGCATAATGAGACGCTCCGGTTGAGAGGCAGTTGTTGCGTCAGCGGCTCCTTCACAAAGCTCTCTAGACACGACGAAAGATTGCTGTGAAAAATGAGCACTACCACAAAAACTCCTGAAAACAATGGGGAAGTAGCAAATTGGGCTGCGATGTATGCTCTGTCCTATGCGGTGGTTTCTAATTGCTTTTGTGCGGTGCTGGATGGCCCTCTTTTGACTGCACTGACCCAGACAAGGGGAGAGAGAGAGGACATGTTGCTGAACGCTCAAGTGGTTAACTATGATTCCAGTCGCAGGACGATACAGCCACCGAAGGTTCGTCGTGACTAACTACAACGTTAACGTTCAAGGAAAGTGTGTTAGCGCTGACCAAAACAACAGCGGGCTAAAGGTGTCTTGATGCATTCGTGGCAGTTTACGCTGTTTATATGTTTCGTATATCAAATTAAGAATGACGTCAGAAAACATTCCTTGAAATCGTGCAAGCTATGAAATATACGCGTCATGGAAATAAAATATGTCAGTTTTACGTAGTGTTTATTTGCTAGCATACGAGAACTTGTCAAATGGAAATAATAAAGGTGGAAGAGAGAGGTGCAGGTTATGTTAAACGCTAAACTAAATTTTGAAAAAAATTCGCGACATTCAAGGTGTGGTTAAAGGTTGAGTCACAATTCTGAGCTCTGATTCAATTTTTGCTTCGTCAGTATTGATAATAACAACGATTTCTCGGGTTTCACGTGACAAAAGCACAGTGTGAGTGAGACATAAAGAGGACTACATGTTGGTTTCGGCAATTTGGGGTTATTTAGCATATGCCTTAATTTAAACTCAAGGGTGTTTTTCGCATTTCGCCCCTTTCTAAGTGAGGCAGCCGAGGGCGGAAATCGAACCATCCCTATTTAGCTTATCAGCGCAACACCTTGTGTTCCAAGTGGTCTCGGTAGGTCTTCCCAGCATAGTGGTTGGACTAGTATAGGAAGGTGATCAATGCAACGGGCTGAGAAAAAAATGTACTTGGACTTCCAGGCGTCTTAAATAAACGCACAAGGTACCATGTGAGTTATTGCGAAGCAGGTATCCGGAGCATCAAGATTACAAACGTAGCTAGACAAGGAAGGTCAAAGGCGAACAAATGCATGCTGCGTTGTATCTTTTTCTGCCATAGCATTATGCTAGTGCCATGACCTGCACCTTCGTTCATCAAATACTCGTCTGGGGTCACGCACGTCGCACAGATGTCAGTGATCGATCAGGCTCGTAACCGTCGACCGACAAGCGCTTACAAAAAAAGCATAGTAATCGGCTTGAGAGAACAACTGTAAGTGTCCGCGGAAGCTAAGCTGCAGAAACAGTATTCCGGATAATTTATTTCCTTCCTCGCCGTCGATTTCAGCCAGGCCAAACAATTGCTCCCTCGTGAACTGGGGGACGGGCGTTACAAAGCAGGCAATTAGTAGGCGGGTAGTATTTGTAGCCTGACTGTAGAACAAAGCGAAACCCATCTCCCGGCTTTATATTTTGTTTCTTGAAGCCTAAGTAACGCGGTCGCCTTTATTTATGAAGTAATATAGCACTTTAATGAGCCTTATAATTCTCCTCGACTACGTCCGGGCAATATAGTGCATGGTGGTGGCAGGTGCCGATACAGGATTCGAAGAGTGCTCGAATTAATCACAGCTGATGCGAGGTGGCGTTTGTTTCTTTCAAATTGGAGAGTTAGGAGGCCTCGCTGGATAATTACGTAAAACGGGAGGGCCCAGAAACTTTCACATGCATCGGTAGTGCGATTTCGGAAATTGTTTTCGCGCATTGTTTTAAACGATTCCCGATTTTATTGTGAGGTGCGCTTGCTTGCTTCAAACAATTTACTTGGATCGTGACTTATTCGTATTACTCAAGATGTAGCCAATTTCTATGTTGATGCTTTTCATTTACGTAGCAAAACGAATGACCGATATGTTTGAATTACGACAGCAAATTTAGCCTTCAAGATAAGAATGGGGCAGACACAAAGCAAAACCAAAATACTAATGAAAACATGAACGCGGTGATCCCACATTCTCGGTTCTTCTTTTTCGCGCAGTAAGTGGTCATTAACATTCTCTATGTGTCCATTTGTCCGGTGGTCGCAATTTCCCGGTGCACTTACACGAGCCATTGTTCACTTAGCCGTTTCCTCTGTGCCTCATTGCTCTCTGAAATGTTTGAGGGCTCCGAGAGTGCGACACTCCACGCCGGATTTTAGATACCGTAAAAGAGGGAGAGCCGGAGACAAAAATAAGAGCAGAATGAAAACGGGGCGTAGCTTTGCGTTCACAAGCGATTAAGTCGTCACTGGCTTCCGTTCGCTTATGACAGTGTGCGAAGAGTCGTCTCCGTTATAATCATCGTGGAGGAACGATTGCAGGATTCGCGCGAAGCGGGACTCTATTAGAAAAAAAAACGATAAAAAAATTGCCCGCAGCTTCCCTCGGGGGAACACTGAGGAGGATGCGGAAGCATGTAATTGGTTAACGGGTGTTAAATTGCGACTTACTTGGGTCGATGGCTAAATTGGTTAACGTGGTTGTGAAATGGGGTGTTAAATGAGTGAACACGTACGGCACGTATGCGAAAGGGCGGTGTTTTATTTATTGCGACGAACCAACGGACGAGCGGCAACTGAGCGAGCGAGCGCTGACCTTGAGTATATATACAGCGCGACGGTGCATGCGCTGTCAGCTGTCGAATGTTCTCGAAGGAGAAGCGCGCGCGCGGCACAGATGGCGACGGCGCGACGGCGCATGCGCTGTCAGCTGTCGAATGTTCTCGAAGGAGAAGCGCGCGCGGCACAGATGGTGGGCGACGGCGCGACGGCGCATGCGCGCGCGTCAGCTGTCGAATGTTCGAGAAGCGGTGCGGACGGCGCGGACGGCGCACTACAAGGCGCGAGTATAAGATGCTTCCGCATCTAATATGTTGAACGATTTTGAGTACTTCGTACTCAAAATCGTACTCAAAACTATGGGAGAGCACTGAGCCGTCCCGCTAAAACAGTTTAGTGGCTGGTAACAGAGTTAGACACATGCCTGAATACACAGGCATGGTTCAGTGTGCACCTACGCTCGCGTAGGTTTTAAATAGCTAACTTTACCGTACAAGCTCATGTTTGTGTTACTGGTTTCCGTAGCAATACTTTACCTTCCTGGTGCATTTAATGTGAAACTTTGACCGTTTTAACTCGGACACATGTATGCTTTTGAAGTGCAACAAATAACCTTATACTTGATGAACGCGTGAATATTGCACTAGCAGAGAACGAGTGATTATTGTATCAGACGTAATAAATTAGCTCAACTAAGGCGGTGCGGACGGCGCGGACGGCGCACTACAAGGCGCGAGTATAAGATGCTTCCGCATCTAAAAAAGCAAGTAAAAGTTGGTAAGTCACCCGGCTGCATATTTTATTCATGGGCTCGATCACATCGTTCATACAACTGTTTTGTACTACGCGCTCTCTCTTGTCGCCAATAGGCGAGAAACGAGAAAGTGGAAAGGAAGCGTAAAGAGTCCTAAGAATCATGTCGGCCAATAGTGAAGATACAAAGACAGAGTTATTTGTGGAGTGTTCATCACTCATTCCTTGCATATGTTTAAAAAAAAGATGGTATAGTATTGCAGTTTGATGGCTCTAAGCAAAATTTTCAGTAGCAGATGCCATGATTCGCTGCCATTATTAGCATGTGCAAAAATTGCTTACATTAATTTAAAAATACCTGAAGTATTACGTCCCAGAAGCAAGATATGATTATGAAAGACCCCGTAGTAGAGGACTCCGGAAATTTCGACCATGTGCGCTGACCAAACGTGCGCTGACATCGAATAGCACACGGGCTTCTACGGTTTCGCCTCCATCGAGATGCGACCACCGCGGCTGGAGTCGAACCCGCCACCTTTGGGTCAGCAACGGAGCACTGTAACCACTGCCCTTCCGCAGCGGACCTGCCTTAGTTTGTTCAAGGATATGTGAATTTCTCGGAATACTGAAAGGCGACGCGTGGTAGATCATAGTGTATAAACAGGTGAAACCAGCAGCCTCGAAATGCAACAAGATCATGCCATGAGAAGAGGTACAAACTACCCGAACGCCGAGATAAGCGCCTGTGCGTGTGAGCCTCTACGGTAGAGAACATCAATTGGCACTTGGACCACGCCATGTGGAGGCACGTACGAACAGCGACACGTGGGGTGGCGCGTCACGACGACCTTCAGAGCCCACGCGCGACAAACGCGCGCCCGTCGCGCCATCTGGCTACTGATTACTAAAACGCACTGAAGTTTTCGAGATCTGGTGTCTATAAATGGCTCGCCCTTAGGTTAACCGAAAAGGGTTGTTTTGTGGTTAGTGGTTAGCGTCGCGCGCAAAGGAGCGTGAGGTCACTGGTTCGACGCGCCGCTACGGTACTTTCCCTTCTTGTTTTAGGGGTGCAGCTCTTTATGCCGTGGTTCGTGCGTCCGCGATGTATGTAGTAGTAGTATTAGTCGTAGTAGTAGTAGTAGTCGTCGTAGTAGTAGTAGTAGTAGTAGTAGTAGTAGTAGGTAGCCACCTCTCGTTTAGTCTTCAAAACGTTCGTTGGATGGCGGTACTTCAATATGATGAAGAGCTGCTGGCCTGCAGGTCGCGGGTTCGAATCCCGTCTGCGGCGGCTGCATTTCCGATGAAGGCGGAAATGTTGTAGGCCCGTGTGCTCAGATTTGGATGCACGTTAAAGAACCCCGGGTGGTCGAAATTTCCGGAGCCCTCCACTACGGCGTCTCTCATAATCATATGGTGGTTTTGGGACGTTAAACCCCACATATCAATCAATCAATCTATCTATCTATATGATGAAGAGATGTGAGATGGCAGTGCTTGGAGTGTTCACTAGATGAACGGACGCACGGAAGAACGGAAGAACGGAAGCAAGAACTTCCGGACAGACGTAAGCGTGGACGGACTGATGGACGCTTCACACCACTCATCGTCATTCAGTCCGTGGATATGCTGTGATTTTTTTTTCGTTGCAATATGCTAGTAAATATATTACAACATCATATGCGTGACGGAAACATGTCACGAAACCATGGTGTACCTAAGCATAACACATTTTCGCGTCAAAAAACAGATGTTTCCTGTGGTTCACAAAAACTACATGGTGCTGAAACCTGTCACTAGCTTTGCGTTTTGAGAAAAACTTCATTTTTTGAAATTACTGCTAGATGGCATCTATATTTCATGAAGCCCCTATTGGCGGATTTTCTCACGCAGAACATCAAATAAATATTTTGTTCTCTCTCTCAAAACGCAGGACTATCGTCTTTCGACGACCTTTGTAAGCGAAACACGCAGCTATGCCACCAACACATTTTTCTCACGTTTCAGTTTTATATAGTGTCTAAAATCAGTTCCTTTTTGGTATGTATTGCTAGCATGTAATATTTTTGCAACATTATATACCTTACAAAGTAATAATGTGATTGAATTTGCTGTTTTTTTTACATCGCAGATCCAAAGACGAAAAGATGCTAAACTTTCCACGTTTATTCTCGGTCAGCCACGCTGAGGTAAGCAAGCCCCAATGTTGTTTTCTCAAGGTTACTTCAATATTTCATTAACAACTCAGATCTACCAGTTTTGATTAAGCCAGCTTTAGAAGGAGCCATTATTACAAGTATATGTCGTATCGAAACAACACAGTGCGTAAAAATTACATTTAAGGGCGAATCACTTCTATCCCCTTCCGACACGCAGTTCGCCCTTTTGTACTGAAGCCACTTCAGTCCTGGAAGTGCACGAAGTTAGCTCACGTAAGGGGTGTGTGCACAAATCCGACCATCTGTTTCCGATGCATTGGGCATCACAACAAGGACACGTACCAGACCACGATACTTAAAAGCTCAAATGGCAATGGGCCACATGATGTCTCTTCGAAGGAAGGTCCTTTTGTTCGAAGGGAGCTAAGAATACTGAATAAAACGGCTAGAAATGACATCTCATACCGAGAAGCAGCTGCATTCATTGCGCGATGAGAGTTCCGTCGCCGGCGTTGCACCACAGCCTACAAAACCTCGTCGCCTCGAAAAGCACGTCCAAAACGACCTCCATCTCTCCCGCTCGCTTGTAAGAACATAGGCGCTTCTGCTAGCAGTGGAGCAGACGCTTCATTTCTACTACCCAGTCCGAACGCAGCCGTCCCAAAAAACAGTGATGCCTCTACCAGCAATACAGGTGACACTTGGCCCGAACTCCCAAAGGTAAATGTGCCTGATGAGAGGCATCAGACTTCGACAGTAAGGGACGTTTCATCGGTACCTCATAGCTCGATGGACGAACAAGGCCAAGTTATCGGTATTGTCAGCACCCTGGCTGAGGAAGATGCAGACGACAGCTCTAAGCGTGTTGCAAGTGCTTGAGACCATCACTCCAGTTGTCGCAAGCCTTCAGAAGTCTGCTGCTTGAGAACGCAAGCGGAACCATCATGAATTCACCATTGCCAAGATTGTGGGTGCATGGAACCGCGCATTAAGTTACGTAATACATGCAACGAATGTGCTCATTTGATTTAGACATGGGTGTGACCCACCGTCTGTGCTGTTAAGCATACAACTGCCGGTTTATCGATGGCATGAGGGACCTTTCTCTCTGTCTCTCTCTAATTTTTATTCCCCTCACCCCTCCTGAGTCCAAGGTAGCCTACAAGGCTCAGTCATGGTTAACCTCCCTGCCTTTCCTTTATCCTTATTTTCTCTCTCATGTCAGCCTACTTTGTGTGCGTTTCTATTTTTCGCTCTTATGGAGACGCCAGCTTGATTCGCTCACAAATCTGGCTATTAAATTGATCAAATGCTAACTACCACAACTTGGTAAACGCTCAAAACCGGTCTGATTTAGTTCAGTTCGTGAGAATCAGCGACCGCTGTGTGGTTGTCAGCATGTGTTCGTAAACAAATGAATGTGACATGCGGGTGGAAGGCAATACGAGTGAGTGTGTAGGTGTGCTACGTGGTAGAGGAAATAAATGTTATTGATTTTGAAACAATGAGCAAGTCTCTTCGGCACATCAAAGAACTCGTTGAAAACCATTTTGAAAGGCATACATTTGTGCTGCATAATGCTGAGTTAAGATTGATAGTAATGAGCGTAATTATGAGCAAATTAATAATTGAAATGTATATTATAATTCGTTCTTGCTCTTTTTGTAATACATTTGCGAGAAGGCCCGCTTCTCAAACTCGACCTCACAGCAGCATTGGCCAAAGTGTGTTTCAAGTTGTTGGCACACTGCGCCGCCATAAATAGGTCCGAATAGAAGGGGGACCGGGAACGCATGCCGAAGACGGCTGAACATAATATCATTCTATTCATCTGACTGGATTTAACGGTATTTTGCATCTAATTCTATCTCATCTTTAAATATCCTCATTGAAATAGAGATTTAGCTGCAACTGCTGCCGAGTTATTCGTCAAGGGGCAGATCTCTTACTGGCCACGAAATGTCTCTCCAAGCTAACGTCCACGCACTCTAACATCTGCGCATTCTTACACATGAAAGTCGCCCTCTAACAACCTCGGGTGAGATTATAGCACATGCTCTCCCTGCAAGCGTTTCTTTCGGCCGTTTTATGAATGGCATCTCCAAGTGCGCCTCACTGTAGAATACCGTTCACTTCGAGCTTGTACATCTGTTCATAAACATGAGAGTGAGCACTCATGAGGGAAGATGCAATCGTTTACTTCTTGCATAGGAAGAGCGGGTTTGTAGGAAAACAATTCGGGAGCAACACAGTGTGGTTGATTGATTTTGTCGAGTGAAAATGGCCTTGGTAATTTCTTTAGCAGGCCTCGTTCTAATTAACCAGTGATAATTTCTCCCTTTGTCTTGCACAACACACGGCGCGATCGACGCCAATTTGTTTCAAGAAAATGCACCCCGCCCGGTACAACTTCCATTGCGATGTATTTGTGGAGGCTGCGCAGACCTCTTGATTCACTCAAGCTGACGAGCCAGCGATATTCCTCCTGATTGGATTGCGATCCGATTGCCACAACCTTCACGTAGTCGAACTTGCGTGGCGTCCTAATAGTGCAGCAATCGTGCGGCCGCTACTGTGTTGTTTTTCAGCAAACAGCAGCCACTGATTAGGATGGTCTTCCGCACCGCACGCGTTATGTGAATGCAATCAAACACTTTTATTGCTACCCCTGTGTGCAAGTTGTGAAAAGGAGCAATGATGACCGTGTTCGGAATTCCAACGAGGCCCCCAGGTAACAAACGCCGATGCCACGCGGGTGCTCGCTGAGAATTATTCCTCTCCCCCCCAACCACTATTCATCATGCACTCACGCTTTTCTTCAATCCAATGAAGTGATACCCAATCGAGGGCGCCGGGATGCTCATGAATGAGAGACGAGGGACACATGCCGTTTCAACGGAGCCGTAACCAAGAGTGCGCTGAGAATCCAAGTGGTGACAAAAACACATTACCGCGTTTGTTTATCGCCGTTTCGGTCGAACGTTTTCCAGTGCTGAAGGTGGGCAGTGAGTGGCGTAAGCAAAGGGCTGATAAAACAAGGATACCCCGCCCGCGCAGCTAGGCTGTAATGTAAAAGCTATGAACACGCACGAACTGAAAATCTAGTTGTGGTTATTTTTGAGAATGAGTGAGATAATTCGTTACGGCTTGTACTTGTGCTTCCAGATACGTCTCTGAAGATTTTGTGGGGCATGATTCGATTTCTCAGCTGGCGCGTTCGAGTTCTTACCACCTGTTCTTACCACCTGTTGTACGTGACCCTGTAACATACTGAACTATTTTATCGACTGACGACGACGACGACAACAACAACAACAATAACAACAACCACAACAACAAATAAAGTGTCATTCGATACGAGTGCTTCATCGTTCGGGTGGAGCCCAGAGGCCGCTGCTCATCGTACGTGAATGCCAACGAGCTGATTACAATATGAGCTACGGTATCAACAAAGTGCTGAACGGAGTGATCACTTGAACCGACTCGACAGACGACCGTCTACGATTACAGAAATGCTTGGGCCGTGGCCGCATTGGGGTAATCAAAGGCGCGTAGTGAGCCCCCTCCGCGATTTTTCTATTGACACAAATCTAATGAACTGTCTTTAGTTCATATTATAGCTTGCCACTATTTGTACAGACTCTATCTTCAATGTGATCGCGATACATGAACTGGACTATGACCATACATACTGTGCTCAATCATGCGCTATAAGCCCTATAATGTATATAGTATTGTACATATTGCCTCTGATTAGTTTTCTTTCTTAATTTATTCATAATTTTACACCTTTGTGTGTCTATATTGTACAACACTGTTATAATGTAGGAATAGCTGGCTCTAACGTAGCATACCTTCCTATGTTCTGCCAAATATATAAAAAATACATTCGCAATTGATCCATGTTTCGCTTCGCGTCTGGTCTGAATCTGTAAACCCCTTTTCACCGATTTTCATAATGTTCACGCGATGTGAGCCCAATAGAAAGGTTGTCTCTTTTCAAAAGCCCAGAAACAGTCGACAGCAAAGTATCAAATTTATATAAGGTAAACGACGCAAAAAAAACAGCACTGTTCACTACGAGTGGCCGCGAACAAGCTGATCTCACCTGCCGGAAGTTCGTGCGACATGAGGGCGGGAGAGCACGCAGATTGTTTACGCCGATGCAGCCCGAAAGCGATTCACTCTCTATTTAATTACCATGACCTAGGAAACCGCACCATAGAATCGGTCAGTGTCCGCTAGAAGGACGTGAAGAATTTGAATACAGTAGCAAATGAGAAAAAAACTAATTAAAATAGATGGCAACTGTGTTGATGTCGGCGTTTTAAGTTCTCCTCTTGCTGTGCTTGCGTGGACGGGAAGTGAGGGGTGATAATGTACGCGAGCATCATCCAGTGATAGCTCGCGCACGATTGTTAATGAAAGAAGCGCGCCGCGAAATCACGCCATGCATTTTTTTTACACGTTGGCAGTGTTGCTTTGTCGGAGTGCGAAGAGGAAGCTGTATAATTGTCTTTTGACCTTCGACAGTGCGTCGCTAAAAGCTGAAGGGCCTCGACAGTGGTTCTGCATTTTGTCTCTCTTTCTGGAGGTAGCACACACGGGTACGTTTCATGTGCTACCACCAGCTATAGAAAATGAGCACGGACGCATAGCATGCCTTCGGACGACTGTGTGTAGCACGCAGGCACCGACATTCAAACGCAAGAGAACTGAAAACCAACTCGTTACGAATGACAGGTATTAGCGGTGAGTGAATCTGCACCACGTACGTGTATAGAACTTCCGTGCCATCGTATCGTACATGTGATATGGCAGGCAAGCGCGATCGTAACCTAATAAAACCATGATGAGAGGATTGTGTTTTTTCCGCAGACTATAGTAAGCTCAGTACCTATTCGAGAATAGTGTGTGTATAGTGTGCGTGTGTGCGCGTGTTTGTGTGTGTGCGTGTTTGTGTGCATGCGCGCATCTGTGTGGAGTTGGGGATTGCGGAAGCACTGTGTTTTGTAGGAAACATTTGGTCGCCACGGCGCTTTCTTGTTTCTTTTTCGCCGATGTATGAAAAGTCATTTGTTGTTAACGGTGCAAGGAAGGAAAAAAAAACTGGTGGGATAGTGTTTACGTTTACTGCGCAATAATTCTATTTCGACTCCGAATAAGAAAAACGAGAGGCCAGGTCTGCTTCATATGCAGCAGCGTCGCAATCGCAACAGAAGACTTCAAGAGCCACTTCTGCAACAGGCACTGTTTATGAAGTATAGATAAATGTTCAAATGAATATCACCCATCCATTACAAAAATAGGCGTACGAGATAAGTTCGTCAGGCTGCCATAACTTCAATACTTTTTGATTTATCAGTAACAATGCATTACTTTCCAGCGATCGCCAATGTTCTTGCAGTTCTTTTTGGAAGCCCTCGAAGAATTTTTCTTTGGAGCAAGAACATTTTGCAGGGTGTAAGAGACAGTGGTACATGAATATGTACTAGGAATATGCACATGAATTCGAAGTAACAGAAATGCACCGCCAACGTGCAATAAAGTTAAAGGAACATGTCTGTAAACAATGATCACTGAAATGTTAAGTAAAGATGACGAGAAAACGATGCCAGTGGGTGGTATCAGAACCTTAGTCATCGTATTAGGTGTGCGATTCCATGATATCTAGTGAATTTACTGGTCACTGTGATGCCCATTCATGCACGTGTAATACATATCGAACCTAAGAAGTGTTAACCAGCGCCTCCACTGGAAGTATTTGCAGAAGTTATCAAATACCACTCTATGGCAGAAACAAGACGAAAGTGGCTGGACATAAAACCCTCGTGCGAATGTTTGTCGTACACATACTGCACGTGGATGATGCGGAGTTCGAGACGAAACAAGGGAAGTCGGGGCAAGACCTAAGGAGCTGCACGACAGGTGGTTATCACAACATAAGGCATACAGTTGTATCAAACTATGCATTATTTATTTTTATAGACCGGTCCAAAATACAGCTCTGATAAAGTTGTGTCATGCAAGATTTCATCAATATACGTAATGCTTAGTTTCATGCTGCCGTATTCTATGCAGACATTACTTTGCGATGATAGAAAAAAAAACGGAAAAGGAGAGAGGGCACTAGATTGCCACAGCGAGGAATACCATAGCACATCGTAAAGCATACGAAATGAAAATGAAGTGACAAATTTCTCAGTGGCAAAGGAGCACTCAACTGGCCAAGCCTGAGTACTCCTCTCTATAGGCTCGGAAAGTGAGCGTGCATGATTAATCACATCTTCACTGAGCGTGCGGCACTGTTTTTCTTCTTAATAAGCGCTTCGTCAAAGCATACGCATGCGATGCCCTGTATAGCTGTAGAAAAGAACGACAGAAACAAGATGGAAAAGACGAGAAGCGTGAACATTCGTTCCCGAAGTCTGCCACTCCGCGCCGGCTTCACTTAGCTGTCCGATTCGCATAAAACGTGGCATTAAGTTTGCAGGAAGCATTCAGACCCCACTCACAGCTCTTGCATGTGCGAAAAGAAACGGGCTTCGGCATGTACTACGACACGTAAAAATTTAAATGAAGAAGAATTTCTATGTATAATAAATATGAGATTTGGTCGTCCGTCCCCGTGACACGAAAGATGATCGTCGCTATGTAGCAATAAATGCACGCGACAAATATCTTTGATTGGTTTTAAATCCAGGATATGACACTACAAAGGCTGGATTTTTCGACCCCCCGATTGGACACCTACTTTTTATTTTATTGAGGATAAAGCAATCATTTATGCTGCATGCAAATGTGACCGAAGTATATGAATGCGTTGTGGTGACGGTGCATTTTAAGTGTAAAAAAAAATTGCCGTATATCCACGAAGTGAACGATGATTAGTGAGCAAAGCACGGAGCTCACTTACCCGCTTTCAACCACGTAGGAAACGTTTCAAACGTTCCTTTACGTTTCCTTTACGTGGTTCAAAGCGGGTGAGTGATGAGGTATGGGTAGTCGTACGTAACGCGTTCGGCGTTTAGCTCCACTTCCCTCGCCGCCTCGGGGTCCACCTGCCGGCGTAGACGTGCCGCCGCAGCTTCGCGAGCCCTCATAGCTTTCGTGTTCACTTGTCTGGGCTGCCATGTCACTGCTGCTTCGCGAACCTGCAACTATGTATCTGCTTGTCTGCGTTTCCGTGCGGCAGTCGCTCTCCGAGCCCTCAGGTACACATGCACTTTTGACACCCTGTTTTCGTTGTCCTTGCTGTCGAACACAGAGAGAGTACTCAGCTGCTGACCCGCATGTCGCGGGATCACATACCGGCTGCGGCGGCTGCATTTTCGATGGTGGCGAAAATGCTGTAGGCCCGTGTGCTCAGAATTGGGTGCACGTTAAAGAACCCCAGGTGGTCGAAGTTTCCGCAGCGCTCTACTACGGCGTCTCTCATAATCATATGGTGGATTTGGGACGATAAACCACACATATCAATCAATCATCAAACATCAATCAACAGAGAGAGAGAGAGAGATCACCCACCTCTAGCGAGCTAACGAGCGAGATAAAGCTTTAGAGCGAGCTAAGGTTCCTAGATAAAACAAGTTTCATCTAGGGACCTTAAAGCGAGCGGCACTACAGCGCCCCCGGTGGTCTCCATTCAAACATAGAGCACGCGCCGGGGGCGAGTGCTTCATGGTTTCCGCTGTCGAAGAGCGAGATCACGTGCTGAGAGCGAGCGTGGTGCGCGCCGCACGCACAAGCTAAGAATGAATGGATGGATGGACGGATGGACGTACGGAAGATGGATGGATGAATGGATGGATGGATGGATGGATGGATGGATGGATGGATGGATGGATGGATGGATGGATGGATGGATGGATAGATGGATGGATGGATGGATGGATGGATGGATGGATGGATGGATAGATGGATGGATGGATGGATGGATGGATGGATGGATGGATGGATGGATGGATGGATGGATGGATGGATGGATGGATAGATGGATGGATGGACGAACGGACGGACGGACGGACGGACGGACGGACGGACGGATAACTGAATGGACGTATGGGGATGGATGGATGAATCGATCCGGCTGCGCCCTTTATATCGTGTGGCGACTAACGCCACCTAACCTTTAGGTTAAGTACTATCACTATGTGTCGAGGATTGAATTTTACTTGCGCCTTGATTGCAGCCACCAATCAGTTAGCCTCGTCCTGGTTATTTCTACCAATTTAAAGTCTACTTTGCCTTCACTGTTCGTAAAAACCAATACTTTGAAAACTTCTGCGCCAATACTTTGGACTATAGAGTGGAGTCCTTTACAAAACATTATTAAATGTTCAGCCGTTCCCGTGCCACGTCTTTGTATGATCACCGAGCGGATATTTCATGGTTTATCGAATTTAATTTCTAGAGTAAGCTCCTTCATCATCGTTCTCTTCGTTAATATAGCGTTAGTTTAAAGCTTAATTTTATGCACATTCTGTAACACTTTTTCTAAACTGCGATCAAAATTTTTTCTCCCCCCCTTTTCTGCCATCTGTGAGTAGCGAACGCTTACACATTACCAGTAAAAGTTTTCGCAGACGTTTACCTTAATTGCGTTTGTGAATGACGGAATAAAAAGTATAAAGGAAAGTTAAACACCTTTAGCCAAAGTTATTCAGGATACGTAAGCCTAGGAGCTCAAAGAGATACGATGCCATGCTCTTCTCTCCGACCTGAGTAATGGCGAAGGCTTTGGACGTTAACATGTGCAGTAGCAGGCCAACAGAAGCTCGGCTCTATAGACGGTCGAAGGTGCCTCAAATCGTTACGCAATTTCTTCTAAATACACACTGTGTACTCACTTTCGGCATTTGATGCCTTACATTCACAGTGGTCTGTCAAACCACAGCTACTCACGGAAAAATGCACTCATTGCTGACGAGGTGCTGTTTGTAATATTTGCCGTCTCATTCTTCTTTACTGCGTATCTTTTTATTTACAGTTACATGTATTCTGTAACCATATTTTGAACTAGCTTTGCTCTATATTTGTGTTGTTTCTCGCGACAAGCTTGCAGGACGAGGCATTGTTTTGAATAGAGTTAGCCCTGTAATCTACGTGCAAGTTCCTCATAATGACACGCAATGTTCGGAAGGTACACCTCCCGCTTACAGAGGTAGCACATGTACGTGAAAGTTTAGTGAACATTTTGCTCCAGGTGTTTGTTTCAGGCACCATTCATGCGGGACAGATAAGTCATGCAGCATTTACACAGCGAGCTTCCAGACGAGTGTGAACTTGTGTTGTCTTAAGAATCACACTTCTAATTAATGAATCACTGCGCACTTGAAGATACTTGAAAAATTCGGTGGATGCTTAGCGCTTTCTAAGAATCTCAAGGCGAAAGCTTGCTTCTGTTGTGGAACTTTTTCTTGATGTGCTGAGCTTTGATGAACACTTTGGTGGAGTGCTGTAGAAGTTTACGTTCAAACAAGTGCTAATGTCTTGTCGAACTTTATAGCCATATTTCAGTTAGATTTTTCAGTAAAATCAAGTTAAATATTCTGTTAGGCTTCCGATGAATATTGTCAATATTATATATTTTGCTGACACAGTAAAAAAGAAGCGAGAGATTTAGGAGAAAGATAGATGACGTGATGAGCAACGCGTTACATGGTACATTCGGAGCTAGAAGCAACGGCATAACTGCGACAACCACTGAATAATGAAGGAAAGGAACTTGAAATTTCAAAACGTATGTATATAGAAGAACGAGACAGTTGCCTGTGCGTTTATTTTCTTTTTAGCACTCTTCGGACGCGAAGTTAAATGATGGCCATATTGAGATTTCTTCCTAAAGCGTAGTGCCTTCAAAAACAAAAAAACAAACAAAAAGTCAAGTAAGGCGTTGAGTAAACATCGGCTCGACAATTGCCACGCTCGGCAAGCCGCGCGAAGACGGTGGTCAACCACCCTACGCAAACACAGCTTCGCAGGCGAACTTGCGATCGATATATTCAATAAGGCTTTCGAGAAGATATTTACTTTTCACTTTATTTTTCCCTCCTTCAGCCAACGCTTTTGCGGCACGGTTTCGCCGTTCGTGATTAGAGTATTGCGAGAGGTGGTGGCTTAACTTAGGGACGCGCTCGTTTAGGTCCTCGCTTCGTGTAGCCAGATGCGGAGTAGAAGCTGAAAGGAGGTTGCGATTTCCGCGTCATTGAGTGTTCAATGTTCCGTGCGTAACGCATATCGTACGTCTCGTCCTACTTGCAGGAAATGCACTTTGTGGCTGGCAACCTCAATGAACATCCTGCCCCGCCGCGGTGGTCTAGTGGCTAAGGTACTCGGCTGCTGACCCGCAGGTCGCGGGTTCAAATCCCGGCTGCGGCGGCTGCATTTCTGATGGAGGCGGAAATGTCGTAGGTTCGTGTGCTCAGATTTAGGTGCACGTTAAAGAACCCCAGGTGGTCAAAATTTCCGGAGCCCTCCACTACGGCGTCTCTCGTAATCATATGGTGGTTTCGGGACGTTAAACCCCACAAATCAATCATTCAATGAACATCCAAACTGACAACGAAGATGTTTCACCACACTAATGATTTGTTTGTAGAAAAGTTTGATTTACAAAAGTGCGAAGGAATGCAGGATCTCTTTTGACTAATTTCTATGTGACACCCGAGCGACAAATACGTTATTTTAGGAACATCTATGGTTGCGGCTTTGTATAGAAGTTCAACGAAGGGCAGCACAATAATTATTGAATAGACACACAAACGCTAAGGCATTTAAAATGAAACGTCGATTAGGATACTGCCTAGTGCAAATTCTGACCGCAGCTCCGTGTTGGGGCAAAACCAACTGTGCTTGATGTTTTTTCTTTCCGCATGGTATAGACTGCGCCATAAATCATGATTTTTTCAAAGTATGACAATAGCGACAACGAAATTATTTGTAGTGAATAAGCGAGGTACTCGACACACATCTATAAGGTGTTATGTGCATTCTGCTTGTGCGGCATGTGGCTGATGAAGATGAGAAATTATGCCTGATCATTTTGCAGTCGGCGGGAATCCCTAAATTACACACTCGTTGTGCAATTAGCACTGTGCGATAACTGGTTGTTATTTTACCGTTCTACTGGTCAATGTGATTGCTTGACCAAGATGACGCCTAAGTAAAGTCGTTTTGGAATTATTTTTTCAAGCACCAGCATCAATCTCTAGTAGATTACTCGAGGATCTTGCACAGTGCCCGGTTTCAAACCTCATTTGACTCTAGGTAGTTTTGACTTTTTTGTTTTTTTTTCATGTTTATTGGTTACGCCAAAGACGCTGGTGCTAACAGCAATGACAACGGGGCACAGCTCCATGAAGGAATTGGCGTCAAAGAGCTTAGATCTAAAACAGATGGTGCAACAGCCTGGACTTGGTAGTAGGCCTGTCCTATACGCAAACGTCTGCTGCATCCACATGGTGACACTGTACTTTGCAGTATATGCGGAGCGCACGATGATTTTCTTACACACACTTGGCATTACACAAGACTTCAGAAAAAATGCACTACAAGAACTGTTGCACATTCACCTAATAGGGGAAGACCATCGCCAATTTTTAGAAGAACGCGGTGTTTTAGAAGGTAATGAAAGTGCACGTATGGTGGGGACTAGGCGTGCATGCTTTCTCAGAATATCGATTTGATACTCTGAACTGAAAAAGTGAAAGAGAAACAATGAGCAAGAAGAGCGAGAAAAAAGAGCTTTAGGAAGGAATGGTAAAAACGCGCTTTCTCAAGTTGCTAAAGACCACGGTGAAGTGGGCGTGAAGTCACCGCATGTCTGTGTCGTTGTGGTTAAGGCCGTGGTTTCTGTCGTGCGAGTTTACATCGATTGCTTGCAAATGCGGTACCGCACCATGCGTATAAAAGTGTAGGCACTGGCACACAAAAAGAAGCGGCCAAGATTTGTCGCGAGATATATGTTCGCGTAGAATAATATTACCTGTACTTGTGCACACGTGGATGAAAGCAAGAAAGAGGGATTGAGCAGCAATTTACGACAAAAAAGGATACAAATTAGTGGGGGGAAGGAGGGGACGAAGAGGTGAGTCAAGGAAGCAGGAATGAGAACGCTGATCATTACCCGCTGGTAGCTGCTGGCACAAATGAGATTCGAATGACACGGCCCGAAACGACGCTTTGATTGGGAGACACCGGTAACTCTCAATAGCTGGTGGGAGAGAGGCACGACCACTGAAAAAAGGGAAGAAGGCGATACACAAGGGAAAAGCGAGGGGTAACAAAGGAAAGGAGAAAAAGCAGAAAGGAGGAAGAAACCTGTGCGTGGTGGCGAGCTTTGCGCCGGACCTGCATGCATGTATTTTCACCGCACTCCTTTTTGCGCGTTAATCCTGCTGGGAAGTTCGCACTTGGGTGATGCCTCCAGAGAAGCTCAAAAAGACGTGAAAGGGTGTAAAGTGGAGTGTGAGAAAGAAGAAAGGAAACTTGGACAAACAGCTTTCTAGAAAAAATAAAGCAGAAAAATAAAAGAACGATTGGACAGGAAGAAACGGTTTGGGGACGCATACGCAAAGCTAGAAAGAAAGGGCAGGCAGGTACAGGGCGTGGTAAGAGAACCGAGAGCGGGGTGTCATTTGCAATTGTCACGAAAACCGCAAGTGCTTCCAGCCCACTTTTGGTGGGATACATTTTCTTTTCCTGCTTCTTCATTGTTTTCGTTTTCTTTAGTAGGGGGGGGGGGAGAGGGCTCATTTTCCTTTAATTTTGTGGCGGAAGACACGTCGCACATCTCTTTAAACATATCCTTTTCTCCGAAGCCTTCGCCTCACTGCCGGTTTTCTATTTTTTTGTTCGGCAACCGACATGACGCGAGAAACCACAGAAAGAGAGAAAGAGAGAAGGAATGACGATTCTTCGATAACCCGCTGTCTTCATCACAACTTCATTCTTTGTGTACATACAAGCTCGACATAGACATTGTGCGAATATGTCACGAAAGAAAAAAAAAAAACGGATGACGTGTATTTCTTGGCCGCATCCCAGGAGAAATTTGGAGAAAAGTCGGGCTGCTGGCGCTAAATGCGGCTATGAAGAGTTGCATCGATGTAAGCAGATCAATTTAAGTTGCGCTGTAATGCAGACTGTGTGTCGTGTTAACAGTGGCTTTCTGCTTTAAACGCTTCAGGCGTGTGCAGGTACGGCAGGTGGTTCAGCGTCTTTGGAGTACTTGTTTTTTTCCGATATCTTATATGGGTAAGTTAGAAATTAGCCAGCGGGCGCTTGTTATTTACACTTGTGTATTTGCACTCAGTATGCGTTGCAACACGCTGGATGTAGGTAAAGTGACCACAAGCCTTATCAATGAAACCGACAAACTGTTACTTGGTTGAGAAAGGGCCGCTAACTTAGAGCGTTTTATTTGCAATATATTAACTACGTAGGTGCCGTTTTGCAGTGTTGGTGCTATTTTGTGCCAGACAGCATGTTGCTGCTCATATAAAGCGCCACTGCTCATATGCCTCAAACTATGGTGTTTTTCTTTGTTCCCTGTTTCTTTACTTCCTGGTTTCTTACATGTCTTCTTTGTAAAGATCCAATGAAGTAGTCTAACGAGTTATTCTGCAATGCTTGAAAAGAAAGAAGCACGCAACTTATTTTAGTGAGTATTTAGGGCTCGACTCTAGCTACAATGCATCATGTATGCGAGTTATGAATCATCGGAGCTAATGAATTATATTTGTTGCTCATCTCCTTGTTCTCCTCTTCACGTGTAGGGTAGTGAATTGGACCAAGTCTAGCGAATATCTCTGCCTTATCTTCATTTACCAAGTTTTCTACAACTAAACACATTAATTTTTTTCACTCACTTCTTAGGGGTATAAAGTCCATAATCATCGTTTTGAGGAAAAAAAAAGAAGGTGGGTTGATTTTTAACGAAGTGTCAGTCAAAGACTTCCGAGACCGATCGCCTAAAACTGGCTTCCCAGCATCTGCCATCAAAGGAGGTGTCATTGCAGCTTCACCTTTCGAAGTGACTCTTAGATGTCCCGGTGTTTCAAGCAGCTTCGCACAAGCTCACATGTTGCTGTAAAATCGAAAGAAAGATGAATAGATGCCTAATAAATGCGAGCCTCGTTTAGCATGATCGAGTCGACGAGGTATACTAGTTGTTCATGGTTCAGTATTAGAGGGCGCCAGCAATGGTTTGCTGGATAACTCTCACCGCCACTTCGCGTATATCATTCCATTGCAGCATTCGTTTTTGTAAAAGTTCTGGCATTTTATTCTTAAAATGGGCAATTGAGCCTTAACTTACGAACATTTTTGTTCTGCCGCGTTTGGCTACTCGCCCAAGGCTTGGATTTGAAACAGTGGCATCGTCTACGCCTTGTTCCCAATGAAGTCACCGACGAACACTCCAGTGGAAAATGTGAACCTTCCCGCCCACTTCTCTCCCGTCCTCGTTTCTTTTTTCGTAGCGCTTAACATTGAAAACACATTGTTCTGTTCAAACTGATGGCTTCAATTTTCCGTGAAGTGTCTCTGGCTTCGGCGATTTATTTCTTTCGGCAAGTGATTGCCTGCACTTTTTTTGTCGATACATTACTACATTATTTTATTGCTTCTATGTTTTTAACTCTTATCCCGCTTGCGCGACCTACTCCCGCTTTAGAGGCCAGACGGTTCCTAAAGTACTACCTTGGAAAGACGCGGGATCAGTCATCAATCATCAATGCAAGAACTCCCAAGAATTAATAGTTTTTTTGCCTCTCTACTGTTTCATCAATGCCTATACGTATCAAAATTTTGTCGAAGAAAAATAAGTGCCAAGGCACAGGCACAATTTAGTCGAAGCGTTATAAGAGAAAATATAGAAATATGAAACGCAGGCAACCTAACTGTAGAACTTAAACTGAGCCTAATGTTACATTTAAGTCGCGCTTCCCTCCCTCTCTTAACATCACTTGTTGCTTCATTCATGCGATTTCCGGGTAACACCAAGTGAATAGTCTAATATTTGTTTTAAACACACACATCTAGCACTCGTGATGCCACTTTCGGTATCTGGCTTGACTACCAGGTGCAGATTGTCCTTGAGAAGGTCAGTGCCGGTATCATCCTCAGTATTCAGTTTTATTTCGCTTTCACTTCCGATGGTCCATCAACTTCCAGTTACACTTTAGTAATGTGCTGCATTTGAAATAGTTTTCAGCATTATTCGTTAGAGCCTATCCACCTGTTGGTGCTTCCTTTTGTTTTGCTACATTCCCTAAGTGTTCCTTCCGCTATTACAACTTGTTTCTCATCTCCACACGAGATGTCCCATGGATGCCCCTACAGGTAAGCTGCCTTCTAAATATCATATGTCGATTTAATTAAGTAGACCTCGTGAAGCCCACTCTACAGCGGAACTGAGGCAAAGCATAGGCGATGAAGTGCAAAATTATTCAAACCTAGGTGAACATGGACATGGCTTAGCACTCTTCGTCAGACCGACTGCATGTCTCCAACCTTCAATTCGCTTGTATTTTCCACTCGTCTACACCATACCATGCTACACACCACCCTCCTCATAACCCTCCTCCTCGGATTTACATCACTCTTCACCCCACTTCTCTTTCCCACACCTCGCTATATACTATAATACACCAGGCTATGCCGCGCTTTACCTTTTGTCACCTTACTTTCTCTCCTCGTCACCATTACGTCACTCCTCCTGCCAATGGCGGACTTATAAGAATGGTGTCTTACCATCTTCGGTGCCCACTGTTGCAAAGAGAATTAAATCCCATAAGTGACAAGTGGGCGCGTGCATTGCCTACCACACTGCTTGCTTGCATGTGCATACAATGAGAAGATTTGAATTAAATAAGATAGATAGATAGATAGATAGATAATTAGTCAGGACTGAAAAGGGGGAGAGTTTCGTACACTTTTGTTTTTTTTTTGTTTATACATGCTATAGTTAAGCACTGGAAATAGTGTCCCCTATACTTTCCGATGTTTAATCGTTTCCTGTATTCGCTAGGTTTTGTATATATAAAAAAACAGAACCCTTTTGCCCATTCCTCTTATTTCATGAACTCCGCAATAAAGAGCTTCTGCATATTTTTTTTTCTTTTCTAGCAAAGTTCTTCTATTGCTAGGGCCTTGCAATGCCAAGGAGTTGTGCCCACTATGCTCATAACATTGAGCAGAAGTTTTGCCAGACTCTCTAAAGTCGCAGTATGCTTCCCCAGATCACGTAATGACAGCACAGCCTTTCAGTGCACTCGTGTTATAGCTGATTTGAGGTGCACTGAAGACCTAGATCTGCGCGCGTGCGCAGCATCGTGTTTTAGGCGGCGTTGCACTCTGGCACTCCGATGAAAACGCGATGCTCGCTCCTGCTCCTTTGCGCAGTATGGAGCTGCGGAAAAGTGTGGTCGTCTCGTCGCGCCCTCTTCCACTTATTGCGTACCTACCAGTTTTTCATCCCTCTACTCTTCCTATTTGTTTCAGCATGCTCGCTCCACTCACCTATTCCCTTCTTTTAGGTATGAAAAAAAAATTGTTTGGACGCGCTCGCCCCTGTTTACGCTCCGGTCCTCATTACCACCCTTGTGTGCACAAGAGCTGCGGGTGAGGAGTGTTCGATGGAAAGGGACTGAACTTGCGCGAACTATACGAGGTCACGAGGGAAACAGCGTGGGACGTTGTTATCGTGAACAAGCGTTGAGCGCGATCGAAGAGTTGTTTGAGTTTGGCTGTAGGGAATGTGAATGAAGGGTAATTAGGTAGGCCCTCTACCTCGATTTGGGAAAGTTTCGCAGACCAAGAAGGGGCAAGGGGCGCGTGGTCAAATAACGGCTCGTTGTCTCTCTTGGTTCATCCAATGGTCACCACGTTCATAAATAATTCTGTTCTTGCGATGTTTCATGCTACTTTCGTGAGTGTTGACATGTGAATTCAATTACACGTTCCGTCTGAAATATGTCTGTATGAGGTGAAAAGACAGCTGTTTTGTTCTTGCAGATCACGAGAATAATAATAATACTAATATCTTGGGCTTTGCGTGCCATAAGCCCGATATGATTATGAGCGATGTAGTCGAGCGCTCCGACAATTTTGGCCGTCTCGTGTTTTTTTAACGTGCACTGACATCACGCAGTCCACGGGTCTCTTCCGTTACACTACCATCGAAATGGGACCGCCCAGCCGGGAGAATCACAAGGTCTACTGACATGTTAGTGCGAGTTGATTCAGTGCTGCGAGAATTAGAGTTAATCTGACACAAATTTGACTCATCCCACATACCTTGTGAATCGATGTTTTGCGAAGCAAGCGAAGTGAAGTTGGCTATGTTGTAATTTTTCTTATTGACTGAAACGTTACGAAGTGACGCTAAAGACAGGTACGAACGTTGTACGCACAGATATATGTTAAACAGATGCATATTTACTGTTGCGTAACAATGCCAACAGCAACATGGGTATTAGCAACACCAGAAGCAATAAGCTGATATGTAGTGCTTCTGCCAGTGAAGATGACGGCCCTGTATACTAGAGATAAATGAGCATTTGTGGATGGCGCTTCACAACAATTCTCGTTAGTCCGACGTAACGGCTGTAACGGATGTACTATTTATAGTATTAGATATCCAGCACTGCAAGAACAATTGACCTTTCGTGAACGTAAAAACGAGCTTCAAAAGCAGTTCCGAGGCCTAGCCTAGGTCTGTGGTAGAATACTTGATCACCACGCAGAATGCTGGGGTTTGATTTTTGCTGGTAGATATTTATTTTATATGTGTTCGTTGGCTCAACGCTGCCGATGCCAGTTCTTAGGGGTGACGCTCCTTAGGACCGACCCAGTTGGTGTCTATAACGCCTCACAAAGCCCTAACCAAAACTAACACCTCCACAATAAAAATGAAAATATATGCGTAAACAACGAACTTACGTGTAATAAACTATATGACAGTACAATGCATGATTACCCACGCCATGCGTTTGGCCATCCGTCCGTGCATCCTTCCATCCGTCCAAGCGTCTGTCTGTCCCTGCATCCATGCGTCCGTCCGTCCATTCATCCATGCGTTCACTTGTGCATCCGTCCGCACATACATCCGTCTGTCCCTCATTTCTACTTGTCGGCGACTTCAATGTAAACATTAAAGACCTTAGGACCTACAGCTTCGCCCACTCGTCGTCATTCACTTCATGGGGATACACCAATTTACCTTAACGCTCAAATTAATTGGTGCTGTTTTTCAGTTGATACAAACTGTAAATCATATTCAGTGCACTGTGCTTAAGTACGGTTGGTCTTAATCCAACGTGGCGGCTGTATTGTGGGAGTTAGATATGTATTGTTTATAAATTTGGATAGCTATCAGTGCATCGTCCACTGCTGATTCACGAACGTTACGGTCTATTTGAAAAGCAGTTGCGAGACCTGGCGTGGCTTTGCGGTAGAGTACTTGCTTACCACTCAAAATGCTCGGGTTCGATTCCTGCTGGGACGCTGACATTTTTTCGTTACATTCGTAGGGTCAACAAAATCTGGGTGAGCTTTACTCTACCTCTCACGCGCTGAAACTACCCATGTGTGTTCTCGCTCTTCCTGGGTAGATATGCGATGTAAATCACATGCGGCACTTACCCGCCCACCTGTGGCACATACCCGCTTGCGGGTATTGGCCACCGTCTGGAGGAATGAGTTTGATGACGTACGCGATAGGATCGCGAAATTACTCATGTAATGACCAGCAAGTCAAATTCGTCAAGCCATCTTACCCTCCCTTACTTATTTTGGTTACCCCAAGTTAAGGGGGTGATTACAAGAGCGCTCAACCATAAGCGGCTAGGTAGATAGACAGATAAATAGGTACGTAGACAGACGCCAAAGTTGCTTGCAGTACGAAAAGAAACGCTTCACATTTGAGAATCACTCACTTGCTTCAGGCGTAGTTTTGCGTTTGCGCCTGGCAGCAGATCTCTATTCTTTTGGCAAATGTTAGCTGGATGTGGCAGATTGCGGAGGCAGAAACGGCGATTGTGTAACATGAGACACGATAGTTCATACACTTGGTAGGGTTTCAGAGTTCGACTGAAAAAGGCTGCGAAGAATCATATCTATTCACTCAAAATGTGTCTGGTGAAGCACTTATAAGCCGTTTCATTTTGTTTACAAGTTAATGACGAATATTATACTATGCTGTAGACTGCTCTAGTTCCTTAATTACAGACTTTTCATAGAAGGTTGGGATTTCTCGGAATAGAGACTCTAGACTGCTGGAAGGAGACGAGAGATATTAGTCAGAAAAAAAAATTGGAACCGTATCTGCACGTTTCACTGCAAATGACGTCAAAGATGATAGTCTTGCGTGCGGAGAGAGTGAACAAAACGTTTATTTGATGTTCTGTGCAAGAAAATTGGTGAATTGTATTCTAGAAGCGCTGCGTTAGAGAGTCTTGATCCGCGCAGCGATGGTGAACGAGCACATCAAGCATGGCATCGAGGATGGATGTAGGAATAGATTGATGTGGCTGTACCCTTTAGATCGGGCGGCGGCTAACGCCACATAGCCGTAATTACCTAGCCGCCACCTAGCCGAGGCACGTAAGACACGAGCGCCATCTGGCAGTTATCTTCGAAAACGAAGGAGGGCGTGCGCGTCCGCGGAGAAAGATGTGCACCTGTCTGAGAGACGATAAGGAGTAGAACGCAAAGTGGCGGGCAGGTGCCACCACCGTGTCGTCTTAGCAAAGCGTTGGAAACACTTGCCTTTTTAAGCATCGCGTTGCACTGTCAGCGCAGCGTGATAAGCGCTGCGATCCTCAGGTACACACTTGTGTGTGCCTTCTCTAGTATAAAGACACACAAACAAAACATCTACGTGTTGTTATGGTACCTCATATATGTGCAATAATTGCTTTTCAATTGACAATCGCACAAGTATGAACGCTGAAACTTGATCAATATTGGTGGGCGCTGCGGATGGGGTAGGCCGTTCGAGGTATCGTGTGGTGTCATTAAAGAAATCGTTACCACGAACAAATAGACAAATGTACAGACGGACAGACCGAAATTATGGCGCAAAGCTCCCCAAAAAAGACTATCGTCTTTTTAAAAAATGAAACTTGACCTCACGCGAGCTAGTGCTACGCAAATACGTTTATCTGTGTGCCACTATCCCTTTTTTGATAAGCTCAATGCTGGCGTCTGCTCTTACTCGCCGTGTGGCACTGCGAAAAATTCTTTCACAAAAATGGTGATCATTGCAGAAAGTCGGGAGCCCGATTTCTCGGGTAATTGCAAAATGTGGGCTGGACCACGCATGTCATTAAACTGATAGAACATTGGTGACAGTGAAGTATGACCTCTGGTCATTTCCTCAAGCCTGTATTACGTGCATTGTGAACAGAACACGAGCTATACATAGCACGCTTCCTACGAGGAGAGGGCCGTCAAGACAGGGACGTCGATAAGGGTTGACCGTCGAAGTTGGCACTGTTACCTAAATACCGAAGGTGTAGCAGTCTGCTTGCGAACTAGTTTGGCGAGGGCAACAATAAGCATTCGGGAAGTGAGATAGGGCCGAATCATAAGCGATAAGGACCACGGGGGATGAATATCAGACGTAGGAGGGCAGACAACGGTCCAGCATACGACAACGACGAGATGCGACGCTCGTCTATAGCGGTGGCCACAACGGCAGTTATACGTCGTGTCGCCTCGCAGCCATTCTCACCATTAGCGGCGGCGTTCGTTCGTTCGCGGTTGAGCAGCGTGTGTCTGGTGCAGGCGCGTCGCCGGTCGTTAAGCCGCTAAGTGAGTGAGTGTGTGACGAAGGCAAAGGAGAGTTAATGGCGCCCTTTTGCAACGTTGGTCTGCCCCCGGAGGCCTTCTGTTTTTTGTTGAGCTGGTGCAATGTTTGCACGAAATGACGGCGCTTGCAGGCGAATGACCGAAGTAACTGATGTTTTCTTCCTCTGTTTTCACAATCAACACCCCCCCCCCCCCAACCCGCTGTCTTATTTCCTGCGTCCCTCTCTTCTCCCTTTTTCTATCTCTCTCTCTAAGTGACACTTGTGCAGTTTCCTTTTCATTTTCTTTAGGAACAACAATTTTCGTCGGTGTCGATTGCGCTTCTCGAACGAGGCCCCATAATTCATGGCTAAAAGCCCAGCAATGTTTCGGGAGACGATATGCAGGCAGTATAATAAAGGAAACGACGTGAAGATTGCAACGAGCTCGTTGCTGTTGTGTACTATTCTCGCTCGTAAGGCTATGAGTAATATTGGTATCAAAGCAAGCCTGTAAATGTAAGCGGTGTTTATAGACGGTGTTGTTTGCATAGGGCAATCTCAAGACGTCTTAGATTCGACTTCATTTAAACTCTCAGATAAATTACTGTCGCTTTGTGTACGCGTACATGATGCGACTGGACGAAGAGAGAGAAGACCAGCTCGTTCAGGCGCAACCAAGCTTCTTTACATCAGATAAATCACGAAGGAGACTTTTGGGCGCTGTTCACACAGTGATAAGCAGGGTGTCTGGAACCGGAACAAACAGGTTCGCCTGGGTGACCCAACGTCAACATGATACGATTCGCAGTTTGTTAAGTCTGCTGCTGGCTATCAACTTCATTGAACTTATGAGGAAGACGCTTAATCTCGTTGAATTACACAGTGCACGCAAGATAGTAAAATCGCCTTTCAGCAACTGTACGTTGCAAGTGTCAGTAGATCCGACCTTTTCACATGCTCATCCTACCTTCAAGTAGACAGTAAAGGTGTCGGTTCGCAATCATCCGTGTGAAGGACTTGAAACATGATATAATCGAATAAGAAACCTATACAAAAAAGGCCGGAAGACCACATGTTGCGTCTGTAGTGTTGAATACGGCATGCTGTGTTGATGGTGCAATGTTATCTCCAAGCCTAATAATTAAGAACCGCGGAAGGAAAGAAAACAAAACAAAAACAATTCAGAGTTCATGTCACGCCGTCATGGGTAAATTAGGCAAAAAATAAAAAAAACAATGGCCCCGTATCTGCATGTTACACTGCAAATGTCGTCGAAAGACGACAGTCTTGCGTGTGGAGAGAGTGAACAAAACGTTTATTTGATTTTTTGCGGAAGAAAATCGGTTATTGGTATTCTGCAGGTGCTGCGTTAGAGTGCCTCGAGCGTGCAGTGGAGGTGAACGAGCGCATGAAGTCACGTCACACGTGAGCCATGCGCGCTATCTGGCAGTTATCTTGGAAAACGAAGCGCGCGGCGTGCGCGCCCGTCTTGGAGGGGATAAGATGTAGAACGCAAGGCGACGGGTAGGTGCCACCACTGTGTCGTCTTAACAAAGCGTTGGAAACACTTGCCTTTTCGTGCAAGCGTTGCATGGTCTGCGCGGCGTGATAAACGCTACGGTCCTTAGAATGACTTATGTATGTCTTTTCTAGTAAAAAGACACAGATACAGAATATTGACGTGTTATTATAGTGCCTCAGATATGCACAATAATTGCTTTTTGATTGACAATCGCACAAGTGTGAACACTGATTCTTTAGCCATATTGGTGGGCGCTGCGGATGGGGTTGGCCGTTTAGGGTATCGTCTGGTGCCTTTTAGGGTACCGTTAAGGGCGGACAAACAGATAAATGTACAGGCGTACAGACCCAAATTTTTACGTCGAAGGTCCCCAAGAAAGACTATCGTCTTTAAAAGAGAAAAAGAAGGGGAAACTCGAAAGTTTGGCGCCATCGTGCACATAAGCGAGAGGAAACTGAAGAGTGATGGGCTGTCAAAAATGCTAACGCCATTGAAACACAAAAGATGAAGTAGTGGCGCTATGGTGTGAAACCAAACGATATTTTCTCCTGTCCTCAAATTACCCGCATGAATAGATTATGCGGAAGAACCAACAGTGTATGGGAAGCCAGAAAAACGAGCTAAAAATATATGTAGACAAAGTACAGTTCTGTCGGCATTTGCTGAACATGAAACAAAATGAGGTGAGCGCTTGCCACCACAGCCACAACGTGGAATATTGATTTAAACTGCCTACTGGAATTATCGGGGTGATGGTGCGTGACGAGCGTATGCTATATATTCTTTACATAAACCTAAAGTAAATAAAAGAGAAAAAAGAGACAGACAAAAAAGATATGAAAAGAAAAAAAAACGGTATATATAAAAAGACAAGTCGCGGAAAAGCTGCTGTAAACAGATTCAAGGCACCAGTGTTTGTTCCTGCGAAGCAAGTTGAAGCAGGCGGAAAGTGGGCGAGATGGCAGGAGTGGGTGTGTAAAAGAAGGCCGGTACGGTCTTGTTCTTCACGCCTGACTCAGCCATGCGGTCAGTCTTCCTTGGGCGCAAAAGATGATAGGTGCAGCGTTGGTTGCTTCAGTTTTTCTCAAACGCCCTTTGAGTTATTTATTCTTTTTTGTTTTTACCAACGGGAAAATACTGCTGGTTCTGACGACCGGGTGAAAATCAAGGTGCGATGGCAAACGAAGGGAGAGAAAAAATAAAGATAGAATTCACGAAGTCGAGCCTCGAAGAAAAGGAACACCATTGTGAGCATTACGTTACTGCGTCTCACACAATTCTGGTGGCTTTTTTTACCATGCTGAGAAAGGGTGTCACCTGTCCCTCTTGCTATAGATATTGTGCATTCTCATTTTTCTTGTTTTGTTCTTTTTAAGGTGTGTTATGCAAGCTGCGCTAATGAAGCAGGCTATTTCCAAACCAGTCCGCACGTTTCATTTTATGCGATCATTCCAGCATTGCCAGTATGTCCACCATCACAACTAGCCTCGATTTGTCAGAACTATCATAAAGAATTAAGCTACACCAGTTATCCGTCTTTTATAAGTTATGATTTACTAACCCGGAAGTGAAAAATAAATAAAGAACAGCCGCATGCCATCTTTTTCTATTTCACAAGAAAACGACAACAACTTCAATGAACGAGTACCAAGATGCCGTATTAACCTATTTTTCCACGCAAATACAGCGTTCGAATAGAACCATATACCCCCTTTGGTCACCAGCAGCTCGCATCATTGATCTTGGCGGGCTGCAAAACATTATAACATATACGCAACCACTCTTCTCTCTAATGCGATTGGGCATTCAGAGTATACTCAATAAATAAATAAATAAATAAATAAATAAATAAATAAACTAGTAAAAGCTAACAATTAGACCTCATTTAATACAATAGCATATGTGAGCTGGAGGGAATTAGCAAGACGATCATTTCTGGGATGAAAAACGTATTGGAAACGTACGGATGTTATGCATACTTTGTGGCACGCGTTGTGCCGTTGAGAGAACCATCTCGATTAGACAAAAAGATCGAAACATTTAAATTGCTAGCACTGCCAAGGAACGTTATGTTTTTAATAGTACTGCGCCTAGTGTTCCACAAGAATACTGTATGAGATTACAGAGAGAAGGTTCTGCTGAGAAGATTAACGGAACTCTTAGCAAGGTTTTGTTCATGCGTCTTAGACTGGGACAACGAAAGAAACACAGGGTTTGGAGGCTGAACGTCAACCGAACTTAACTGCTCATTATTACCAGCGCGCACAGCTAGGTAAACTATGAGTAGGTATGAATGAATAACTATAGCGTGAGTGCGCTTTACAACATGACAGTGATTATGTTCTCCCTTTACTATGTCGTTGCAGACTTTGTAGAGAACTGTGCCATTCACGAAACATTAAAAACGTCTAAACGCCTTCATAAAATAGAGAAAGAAATGTTAGAGAGAAAGTTCTATTATTCTGTCTCCCAAGAACATTTGTCACGCCAAGAACATTTGTCAGAACATTTGTCGCAATGATATTGAGCTGCTGGAGCGCAAGTGTGGCAGACGTGACGTCAGTTCACGCGATCCGCTGCATAGTGGCGTCGCAGCTGCGGTGGCTCTGTTATGCCTGCGAGTCCGCAGCAGACGTCCGTGCCTCGGAAAAAGGAAATCTGTGTCAAGGCCAGCCCGCGAGCCCGCCTGACACGAACAACTCAACGGCGTCAACACGCGGCGGCTGGTTAATGGTTACGCGTTCATGTTTCTTAATGAGGTTAGACACCCACTTCGCTTGTGTTTAGCACAGTGTTCCCGTGCTACACATTGTGCCTGGCATGATCACTGTAAGTGACGAGTGTAATGAGCGGTTCAATGCGTTTCGCAATGCGTTAATAACAATAATTGTTCTCGAACCACAGTCAGTCACGGACGTCGTAGCCAAAGTGACGCTGGAGAAACTACCACCGTAAGCAGGTGTTCGCGCCGGCGAACGCGCTCTCACAGTCATCACGTCGACGCTGTTGTACTAGCAACGCGTGGCGTTGTTGCAAGCGTTTTGCTTCGCGAGCTAAGTCAGTGGCGTGGTTCGCAGGATCCACCCACCACCGGCACTTGCATTCTTAGTTCGTGATTTAGTGCGGGCTTGGAAGGCTGCCGGACCATCGGTTCACAGTTGCTGCCGGCCGGCCGGACCATACCATCGGCTCGGTAGGTTATGTTTCCACTGTCGGCACTCTTTTAAAGTTGTCCATGACTTATTTATGTGGAAGACTTCCGTAGAAACTGACGCATGCGTACTCGGTGCCACAGCTGCGATGGAATGGACGACGTCACTCACAGCGCAGCGAATGGCGCGCGTGCTTGGGTGCGACGCTGAGAAGGACGTAAGTGATCGCGCAGTCAGCGGAGACCACTCGTTACATCACTGTACCAGACGGTTTTAGGGGCGAAGCTCCTTAAGGCGGCACCCGTTCATCCTTCATCGTAGTCGTAGTGTGTAACCAGTCTTACGTTTTGACCTGCAAGTTGGTGCCGGTGGGAGATTTCTCCTGTGCGTTGTTGAACAATACAAAATTCACAGCGTGTGCGTTAACTAAAAGCCGAGTTCTCCTTCCTCTCATTCCCCATTAGCACCCATTGGCATGTACATTGAGTACTATCTGACAATAAAGGTTTGCTACGTTATACTCGCTTGGCGTTACCTCCTTGGTTCTAGATAGGTTTAGCGAGCGTTGGGTCGCAGTGTCATGAATACAGTGAACTAGTATATACCATGAACTCGAGGTGGTTAAAGGTGGGAAGTAGACACGGAGCGCAAGCCGTAAGAAAGTGCGCGTGTGCCACCTCTCGTTTAGTCTTTGAAATGTCTGCTGGGTGGTGGTGCTTCTATTTGCAGAATATATGATGAAAAAATGCGAGATGGTGGTACTTGGAGTGTTGACTTGATGTACGAACGGACACACAGACAGATGCATGGACGGACACACGGATGACTGTACGGATAGATGGACGCATAGACGGACGCATAGACGGACGCAGGGGCGGATGCATGAGCGAATGTAGGAACGGACGTACGGTTGGACGTGCGGACGCACGAACAGACGCACGCACGGATGGGCGGATGGAAGCATGGGCGGTCACACACACGGACGCATGAATGGACGGAAGCAAGAACGAATGGACGGACGGAGGCTTCGCCTCACTCTGCATCATTCACCCCGTGGATATGCTGCCTTTTTTTTTTTCGTTTCTCCTAGGCATATACAGCTTTTGCTCTGAAATTTTCGAAGGGAGAGCAAAGACAAGGCGTGCCCAAGCACGGTTGACGTGGTGAATCTATAGATTCGAAAGATACTAAGCAAATTACGCAGTGTCTGTGTGAAAACCAGCGCGTCGACGTATAAATGCGTGGTTGTGAACGCAATCATGCTTCCATGCCACACCACGGCCGCTATCGAGCGGCAGTGGTGCTTCAACATTCGGGAAAGTTTATTATACACATTTGCTTACATTGATTAAACGTTCATACACGTGCATTCGAGGTTTAGAAATGCGCTGGTGTACTCAAGATGTGTGGAGTTCACATAAAGCGCGGCCTACACAAAATCATCGTCCGCACTTGTTAAGAGCCGTGTATGTATTCGACGCGCAGACACACCGGACAGTGACTAGTCATTTTCTTTTCGCTCGGAGCAAGTGAATTGCATTCACCTTCTTATTTCTTGCTTTACCAGAGCAAAGTTTCTACACTCTGTCTTAAATTCAGGCACATAAACGGATTACCATGAAAGGCCAGAAAAAGAAACCAAGGAAAAAACTATAATACAACAGAGAATGGCTAACAAAATAGGGCGCGTGCGCGACCTTGCTGAGGCCTTTATTATGAAACTGCGCGACGAAATTGTGGTCACCTCGCGCACGCTACGAATGATTTATCGCCTTAGACAAGAACACCGTCATGAGGCACGCGAAGCCATTTTCACGTAGCCATTATAGCAAGTGTCTTCATGATTACAATGAAAGAAATGTTTAAACTTAGGATGCTGCTGTTTTTATTTACGTGTCATTCGTGTAGTCAGTACGTTCCTTCTATTCAGAAGAGACGTTGTCATTTTGTGTGTTCCAGCAGTGTTCGTTATTTTTGTCAGACCAGTGAAAATGTATGAATGAAACTCAGGAAGTTTATATGAGGCGAGAGCGTGGTTGAAAACCTTATGTACGGCTTCGAGAAGATGGAGGAAAGATACAAATATAAAAAAAGTGCACCGTAGCTGTAGCCGGTGTAGTGAGGTTATATCCTAAGAGTGCCTTTAAAGGAAGATATTTGGTGCCTTGAATATAAATAAAGAAAGAAATGTATGTCCAACAGATGAAAAAAAGAAGAAAGGTGCTGCCAAAAAAAAACAAAATCAATTAATAGGCTAGCTGAAACTACTGGAGATGACTAAATCAGCCTAACAAAACATGCGCTTCAGTTGTCCCGGTGAAGATATAAAGTTGAAGTCAAGATATAAAGTTGAAGTGTAGCTATGAAGTATACATAACGCAATAAAGTTGAACTTGGCCAATTCTATGCGGGATCCCTAATAGTGATGACAAGCTACTGTTTGCAAAGAAGTGTGTAGCTTAACTTTTAATGACTTCACACTTGGTTGTGAAACACCACGTATTGGCGATCTACTAATTTATTAATTGTGAAGCACTTCTTAGCGAACTTCGGCGACTTTGAATCTATCTATCTATCTATCTATCTATCTATCTATCTATCTATCTATCTATCTATCTATCTATCTATCTATCTATCTATCTATCTATCTATCTATCTATCTATCTATCTATCTATCTATCTATCTATCTATCTATCTATCTATCTATCTATCTATCTATCTATCTATCTATCACCAGTCGATGCAATTAAAATGATGAATTAATTTTTCCTGGCACTGAGACCAGTAAAGAATGCTCAATACCAATGTGGTAGTACCACTGTTGAAACATCATAATATTTCGGCTCACCTTGCTGAGCTGGCTGCCATAAGTGATGGACTGGCAGCGCTGCTACCTCTTCTACAACCAGGCAGATGCTCCCAGCTCATCAGTCGTACGGACTCGACGCAAGCTATTCACAATATACGACGAGTGTATCGCTCTACGTCACTCTCGGATACTTTTCACGTTCTCGCCGCCTCCGCATTTGTGCAAATACGTGTCCAGTGGGTTCCACGGGCCGCTTTGTCGGACCTTGTCAAAGCTAATTTGGCAACCCACGCTCAAGGACGTGTCTACTATGGGGCGTCTTAACAATGTATTTTGCTGAGAATGACGTGCAGGTGCACGATTTTCGCAGACTTCCGTTATTTCCGAAAATGCGTTTGGAGTCTGTCTCAGCAAAGTCAACTAGATAGCTGACAGTTGTCATTTGGGAATCGGCCCCAACATGCATTCTCTGCATTTAGATCCCAGGACAGACTTACAGGCATGATAGCAGTACGTGGGCATGTTTTTTTCGTTCAGATGTGAGCTTAGATTCAATTAGTGGTTATATCGTACAAGGCGATAAATCTCAAACAACACATACAGGAGACGTCCACGTATGAGGAAGAACATGACGAAGACAAGAGAAAGGGTAGGTGCAAAATATTTATGCGGTGCCAACGTGGTCAGCCTATCGCAAGAGCAGCACAGTGCGTGCTACTACCCGGAACAAATATAATATCACACATTACAGCCTAAGCTAACCAAGATTGTAAGTGCTGCTGCGAGTCACGCAAACCCCAAGTGATGATACCCTGGGAGATGCACGTTCGTTCGGGAAGCTGCAACCCCCGCTCGGTTGACTAAATTGATCTCATATCTTGTTGATTTTTGTTTGATTTCTAGAGTTCATCACACTGTGACAGCTGGATAGCGGAACAGTAGGCTGTCATTACTGTAAGGCGATTTCCTGAGGATATCAGCACGCCGTGCCACAGACTTGACGATGACAGGCGTACTCCCGGCGTCTCTGACGCGGGTGATGCTCGGCTTAAAACGAAACCTTGCTTGTCACTTCCTCGTTCGCAAACGAATGAAAGAAACCGGGACGTGAGAACGAAGTGCGCCAAAATACACACTAAGGCCAACCCATCGTGATTGATGACCCGCTCGGAAGCGCGCAGAGTTTCTCTTTGGGGCGCCTTGTGGGTTGGGGATCTAAGCTAGTGAGTTTTCCCCAATCAGAGCGTAAACTGAAGAAGCTTCTTACTCGAGCACATGTACTACCCAAAGAGTGACATGGTTTTTTTAATAATATAATTTTTCTTGCTCGCAAAACAATGACTGCCGCCTTTCTCCCTGCCTATGCGTGAGTCATTGAACTACTCACTTCCTTCGGTTCATGACATTTTTTCGATTACGGACAGCGTGTGGAGTGGCGAACAGAATCAACGTTACCACACACGCACAAAGTAATAGCTTTCTCCTTCGGTATACTAGTGATGGATGCTTTAATAAACATCTGCGTAGGCATGTGCTTGTTATTCTTATTCTGGAAACTTGAAGTTTCTAAAACATGCGTTTATTCAACCTCCGCATAAATACGTTGTACAAGGTGCAAACTGCAAGGTTGCTGTACAAAAAGAATGAGTTGAATTATAAGCATTGGATGTGTGTCATGAAGTAAATGTGGATATAGTGTGCATCCCAAAGGTTAAAGCTGGGATGTATAGGACATTGTATCTTTTTTGTTGCTATAGATACAAATGCAAATGATTTGCAATGTTCACTTCACGCAATGTAAGGGTTTGTGTTGTTCGTCAAAAAACTTGGTTGTTCAAGGGTATAGAAGTAACCCTCGTGTGCACGTGCGCAGCACCACGTTTTCTCCCGTAAGGCTTATCTCGGTGCGTGGCCTTTTTGTGGAAGTTTATTTATTATTGGCAGAGCGTCCAGATACTAGTTCGCACGTATTAGTCTAATTTGCATTCATATCTCTCATATATATGAGAGATATGAACGTTTTGTGGAATGGCGTTATGCTCCAAACATCTAGACGGCCGTGGCTGATTTGCGTCAATTGTGGGGCAATAATATTGCTGCTCATTTCCCCTCTCTGAACCACGTGCGTAATATCTAACCAAGAGTACGGTTTTGTCGGGTCTGTTTTTGTATGGCTGCGTTAGTCCATTAAACGTGCAGCCTGCTTCCCCTGGCGCGTGTTTCACACCGCCCCCCTCCATTTCAAAAGCGCTAAAGACATGCAAATTCTGCTGGATAGCTCACTGGTAGTGTTGCATCAGCAGTGTGTGTTAATCAGCGTAATCACGTGACTCCTACTCCGCACGTTGGCACCTTATTAAGCTCTTGCTCGACTTCCGTTTCCACATTTACCTGTTTTCTCAACTACTACTTCATGATGGAACTGTTCCTCCTACAGGAATTGTGTGCGCAATGCAGCTAGTTTTTTCTTCTTTTACCCGTGTAGCTAAACTCAAGACGAGCCTGGGAAAGATGCTCCAGTTCATTTTGCTGCTACATTATGCACGCAGTATGAACTTTTCTGGCTATTTCGTCACTCATAGTGAAGTTAGCGAGACGGTGAAAGAACAATAAGGAAAGAAACGCGGAGATGCGTAGTGGTCGTGTACACCGATCACAGCTGAATAGCAAAGTGCACTGGAGCACAGAGTAAAGCCCGATGCTTTGTTGAAGGAGCACCTACTAAGACAGGCCTGCGTACGTGACCGTGGGCAGGAGTCTAGAGGATTTTCGCAAGAGAGATACGGACGTCACTTGGGCAATAACGCTAGGCAGCAGCTCGATTTCAGTAGTCTAAATTCTATTTGAAGAGTATTTTTCCCTTTTATTGAAATATATGTGAAGGCATACGTGAATGAAGTGGTGTGGGCTTTATCTTGTTATTTGCGATTCAGAGACTGACGCCAGGAATAAGCGGACAGCTCCACCATGAATGCGAAAAAATGCGCGGGGAACAAGCTGTCTGTCGGTGTCTCGTTACCTGGACAATAAAAGTGAAGACTAGGTTTGATGTAAAGCGTCACACAGGCTTACGAGCAAATTAGAACCTATGTCACGTGCTGCTAAGTCTAAAATTTGGCAAGCTGTTAGCACTGATTTCTTGTCTTGCAGGCAATGCCGTATACAGCACATAAGCGAGATATAAATATTTAGTAGTCGGCGATTTGCAGTAAAGGAATGCGCAACGTTTTTACAGACAGTCTTCAATATGGCCAATTAGTATCAAAGGGAGCTGTGCTAAAGATAGTTTATAATATATCGCACAATAGCTGTTTATAGTGTATGGTATGCTGTTGTTTGAATATTACATGCTGCAATGAAGAAAAAAAGAAACGCTATCCCCAATTGAATGTCTGCCATATATTGAGCCTCTCGCACCTGTAAGTCAGACTTTTATTTCTCCACTTTCAGTATTTATTGAATTTTTCTAGAAATATCAACAGTCCTTGAGCTCCCAATGCCAGTGCGACAAAGGTGTTGCATATGCGATAATAAATCTTATAATTTGTATGTTCTATGCAATCAGGAGTTGATAGCCAGTGGCGTATCTGTGCGCCGTCATCCCCTAACTTCATATTAATTATGAAAAAAAAGGCGTCTGAACACATGGGCTGCTATAAGTGCAACGCTGTCTTTTATTCATTCACAGCACTTGTAGTTACTGAGTTGTCCAGCGATTCTAACTTTCACCTTGCACAGGAATTCCGAAAGAGGTAGCCCCCGTTATCTTCCAAGATATCAACGTGTTGAAAACTTGCATTTAGACATGAAAAAAAGGTAGAGAATACGGTACAAGCTTCTCTAACCCAGCACCTGTCCCATTACAGGCACCGCGTTTCGATTCTCACCTGACGGCGAGGAGAAACTTCTCTTGGGGAGCCCCTTCTGCTCCGCCAATCTCAATTCACTCCCGATGCTACCTTTGCCTTTTCTATAGGTCATGTTTTTTCTCCTGAATCGATAGGCGCCCGTAAAGAGAGAAAGCCGTGCAGCGTCGGTTGCGACGGCGCCGCCTCTGGCAATCGGGCTCCTCTAAGGTTGCACGAGAACCCGGCACCTTTCCCGAAATAGAGCCCCGTATCAGCCTCACCTGGCAAAGTGGCTAGCATAGGTGCGGAATAGAGCACGCGCCGCGTAGTGCGGTTATGTCTGGGGCGTTACTTTCTATTCGCCTTTCGGGAATGCTATGAACGTCTTTACTGTGTCACGCATAAACGTGAACACATGAGTAAGATGTTTGTTTCTTTGTTCAATTCATGGGACGACGACGAAGTTACTTAGTGATAGAACGCATCTGTCACTACTAACTGTTTTTCGTTATATTTTCCACGATTCCTGGGACGCTCCCTGCGTCCCGCCTTGTGGCGATGGCAGCGGCGACTTCTACAGGCCCACGTGGTCAAATGTCAGCGCCCTCAAGCTCTTTTGTGGCTCAAGGCTCATGGTCCATCACCAGCGACGGCTCAAGAGATGTTCCTGCTCTCGTGCCCATGGACGAAGAACGAACTGCTGGCCCGTCTGGCTACAGCTCAACATTTGTAAGCTCCGCAAGGAAACGAGGCTCTTGTTGCATCTCGACAGACACGGACATCTACTCAGTCGACGGCGACGACTCATCAGATAGCAGCTTCGTGTCTGTGATGAGCCGCAAGGCCAAAAAGAGGCTCATCAAGACGTCATCACCAGCAAGCACGTCAACCGTGAAGGCAAGGAATGAACGCTGGCCGCATACCATTCTCTTCATGCCCGTGGATCCTTCCGCCAGCCTTCGAAAATTGAACAGGCAAGCCATTTTCAATGTTCTTGAGGGAATAGCACAGAATGAAATCAAAGAGGTCCGGCTAAACACACGTAAGAACGTTTTAGCCGTTGACACAACACATGCAGATACGCTGGAGAAGCTTCGAATGATGACAGAGTTTGGAGATGTCAAAGTACGAGCGGTCGTACCGATGACTGGAACCTGCACTGCAGGTGTCATTTACGACATTGACTTGGCAATCCCAAACACGGATCTACCCATTCTGATAAAACCAGCGTACGAAGGAGTGGTCATTAAGCATATAAGCCGCCTCGGGAACAGCCGCTGCGTTAAGCTAGTCTTTGAGGGTGACTCAATCCCTACGCACGTCAAGGTAGGACATTTCCGGCATGTGGTACGGCATTTTGTCCCAAAGCCGCTTCAGTGCCACAAGTGCTTCAAGATCGGTCATGTCAAGGGCGTCTGTGCAAACTCCACCGTATGCCCCCGGTGCGCGGAGGCGCACACGGTAGACACCTGTTGTGCAACAACTTATAGGTGCGGCAATTGTCGAGGTACGCATGAGGCCACGTCTAAGGAATGCCCAAGACTCAAGAAAGAAATGGTCAGGGATAACTCAACCCGTGGAGAAGCTTCACAGAAAATCCGGCGTCGACGTCGCCACCGACGGAAGCGCTCCAGTCATGGTGATATTCATGCACCACTTCGGTCTACACCACCATCAACATCTAGTAGAAAGCCAGAGAGTACAAGAAAACCTCCACCGGCGAAGCCTCTCTCCCCTGAAGACTGGCCGGTGCTTGCGAACGCACGGCCTTCCGAGCAGCCTTCCCGCTCTCTGCTCCCAGTGAAAGCCAATGCTGCTGATGACGAGGCTCCAAAAGCAGATCGTCAAATTATTCCTATGCTGCGATCCATTGTGAGTGTCATCAGAAGTCTTCTGACAAGCATCGACACGCCAACTGCTAGGAGCGGCCTACAGGTGCTGGACGCGTTGAGTCCGGTCCTTGCAAGCCTCCAGTAAAGCCATGGCCGACAATAACAAGTCGTTCCGTCAGGAGGTCAGAGAAGCGTCGATCTTTCAGTGGAACGCAAGAGGTCTGAGATCTCGCATATCTGATTTTCGCCAGTTTGTTCATCTGCACCGATTTCCCATCATGATTATATGTGAACCGAAATTATCGCACCCAATCAGATTATCCGGCTACGAGTCATTTTTCTCTTCAAGTGACATCGAAAGTAGCAAAATTGTTGTATTTATTCGCCGGGAGCTTACTTACGTCGTCCAGCCAGTGCAACCTCACGACAGCAATCAGTATGTGTGCTTGTCTGTTAAAAAAGGAAAAGTGACATTCGCACTTCTAGGCGTGTATATATCCCCATCAGGTCATTTCGACGCCAACAAACTAGACGGCATATTAAGGGCACATCCGGGTCCGTGGGTTATCACCGGGGATTTCAATGCGCATCATCCCATCTGGGGAAGTTCAAGGCTTAATTCAACGGGACGACGTCTAGCATCATTGGTTTCCAGCCATGGTCTCGTCCTTCTGAATGATGCCAGTCCTACGTTTTTACGAGGCACTACATATAGCAGCTGCCTTGATTTGTCCTTTGTTTCACGCCGATTTGCTACACGGGTAAAGTGGTTTTTGGACATTGAAACACACGGAAGCGACCTCATCTCCACTTACCTGAAGATCAAAGGTATTTCGAACACGCACTCCTCTACCACAACACAAAGAATAGATTGGAGTGTGTTCAAGACTCAACTTGAGGATGCTTGTGAAGAAGGCCTGTCCAATGGTCTTCAGCAAGCTATTAAGGAAACTGCACATGTGACTACGCGCACAATAATACGCTCTTCGAAGTATTCTGAATATGACCTCGAGCTTGAGCGACTTCGTGCGATACGCCGTCGTGCCGAAAGACGATACCGACGCACCAATTCCACAGACGATCTACGGACAGCCCGGCGCATCCAAAAGAAGATACAACGGCGCCTTAACAAATTAGACACCCAACGATGGAGGAAATTTTGTGCGTCGCTTGATCCTCATAAACCACTGTCTCAGATATGGAGAATTGTGCGAGGCCTACGTTCTGTTCCAGAGCAGCGTTTTCCCTTCAAAGCCCTTGCACTTTTTCATCGCCGGCATGAAATTGAGGTAGCAGAATATTTCTGCGCTATGACCGTGGGCCAGACAGCGTACACAAGCCTACATACAGTGAATCAAATCCCTCACTCACGGGACCCACGCATGGATCTACCGTTTACATCACAGGAACTCGATGCGGCGCTCGTCTTATGTAATAAGTCGTCGTCAACTGGCCCGGACGACATCTCATACAAGATGCTGTGCAACCTTGGTAAACGGGCACGAGAAGCACTCCTTAACATCTTCAACGATTCCTGGCAAGCTGGCGTCGTTCCGCAAGATTGGAAGATTAGCCGCTTGGTACCGATCCTTAAGCCTGGCAAATCTCCCCTGGACATTGCCTCTTACCGACCGATCGCACTCTCAAGTTGCGTAGGAAAGGTAATGGAGAGAATGATCTTGGCCAGGCTTGAATGGTACCTGGAATACTATGAGATATATCCGAACGCCATGGCTGGTTTTCGCCGTCACCGATGTTTGATCGACATTGTTATAAATCTTGTCACATATGTCCAGCAACAAAAGGCAGGTAAACGACTATCTGCAGCCATGTTCCTTGACATAAAAGGGCATACGACAACGTTCTACATGACGCCATCCTGGAAGCCATTGAGTCAGTGGGCCTAGGCGGGCAACTGTATTGTTGGACACGCAGCTATTTACAAGGGCGGACCTTGTTTGTGAACACTGCAGATGGTCCAACTTCCCAACACCCAACGCATCGTGGAGTCCCGCAAGGTGGCGTCTTGAGTCTAACCCTCTTCAACATCGTTCTCATTGGTCTTGTAGAGCGATTACCAAGTGTGGTCAAGTTATCCGTGTACGCTGACGACATCTGCGTCTGGACATCTGGCGTGACAAGGCCTCAGGTACGCGCAAGACTTCAGAAAGCTGTGACGTTGGTATCATTGTACCTCAAGGACCAGGGTCTGAAAATCTCGCCAGCGAAATGTGCATTGATTGCTTTTAGTCGAAAGCCAATGAGACCATACACTATATCAATCGATGGCCAAGTCATACCGTATGTCAAGACGCACAGATTTCTAGGCGTATTCATTGATAGAGACCTCTGCTGGGGCCCACATGTGGCCCACTTGAAGAAGAGGCTGACAGAAATTGCTAACTTATTCAAGTATCTCGGAGGAAAAACCTGGGGGATTTCAGTACATGCAATGATGCAATTGTACAAGACGCTTTTTCTTGGCTATTTGCGCTACAGTTTGCCTGTGTTGACCAACACCTGTAGAACCAACATTCGGACTCTCGAAAGCATCCAGGCCATGGCTCTGCGAGTTTGTCTGGGGCTACCGCGATGTTCATCATCAGCTGAGACAATCGAGATCGCTAATGACTACCCGCTGAAGACGCATATCATGATGGAAGTGCTCAGAGCACACGTGAGGCATCTTACTCGTGCCCCTGCCCATCATCTAGCTTCACTGCCAGAAGCCCGACCTCGTGCCTCATTCTGCCAGACAGTCTTGTCATATCGCACACACATTCCTGCGGGATATACAACTCCATCGAGGATTTCAACTCCCCCATGGAGTATGACCTGTGCACATGTGGAACTCAAGGTTACAGGCATAGGGTCAAAAGCCCGGCTCTCGTCTCCAGCGCTAAAGCAGCTTTCTCTTCTCTTGTTATATGAGAAATACAGTGACCATACTCATCTGTATACTGACGCTTCAACTAAAGTGGATGGGTCTGCAGGGTCGGTGATTTTTCCTGCAACAGCGACAACGGTGAAGTTTCGTTTATCCCACCAGACATCATCGACAGCTGCGGAACTTGCTGCTCTACGTAGCGCAATTCAAGTCATTAAACACCAAGAAGCCAAGAAATTGAGCGTGTTCACGGACTCTAAGGCAGCACTACAGTGTCTGACATTCGCCTTACGCCGGGGACCTCATGAACAACTAGTGCTGGAAATTAGAGAGCTGCTTCACCACCTCTTCGACGAAGGACACAGAATCACGTTTCAGTGGATTCCAAGTCACTGCGGCATATTGAGCAACGAACATGCCGATGCAGCTGCCCGATCAGCACACGAAGATGGTGAAGAAAAATCTATACCATATTCAAGGACTGATGCTGCAATGACCATCCGAAAAATCGCTAATGCAGAATTAAAATCTCTGTGGAACACTGAGTACTTACGGCACACGCGACTGCGTAGACTGGACACGTCTCGTCGACTCCGGCCTCCGTCTGGACTCTCCCGACTCGAGACAACGGTGCTTTGCCGACTATGGCTTGGTGTCGCCTTCACCAAAGCTTTCGCCTTCCGAATCGGCATGGAAGACAGTGCTGCTTGCGGTCATTGCGGCAGCGATGAAACTATAGAGCACGTTCTCTGTCACTGCCCTCGTTACAGCGTGCAAAGACGGCAACTAGCTGCTACGTTAGCTCGCCTTGACGACAGACCTTTGTCTGAACAATCAGTGCTGGAAAGACAACATGATTTGTGTGCTCACAGAAAATCAGTGAAGGCCCTATTGAACTTTTTGCGTGGCAGCGGCCTATTGTATAGACTGTAGCACCCCAGCCCCCCCCCCCCCCTTTTTTTTCGCGCGCGTTTATTTCCCTCTTCGCTTTCTTTCCAATCTTTCTTCCCCATTCCCCCTTCCCCTAGTGCAAGGTAGCAAACCGGATGCTCCAGTTTCTGGTTAACCTCCCTGCCTTTCCCTCATTTGATTCTCTCTCTCTCTCTCTCTCTGTTCAATTCATGTGATTTGTCCATGCAGAACCGGCATCACGCCTATGACTAGCTTTTTGTTCAATCTTGTAATATCTCCCACCCAATCTCTCAATGAGTGTTACGTTTTATACTTTGAAGTCAATATTGTAGAAATGCTTTCTGTGTGTTAGCGCTTTGAGCTTGCCAGATAAGTATGCAGGCGTACACGTGTGCACGTTTTGAAAGGTTGAGATTCTAGATGTCGTCTGCATGATACAATTTATAGTTAGTGCCATGCGCAAATATATCCATATTTTGTCATTGTATTCTAATCCAAATGTTATTCGTTGCGTCTCCACTTGTTCAACAAACAAACAAATAAACAAGCAAACAAACAAACAATATATCAAACAAACAAACGAAAGAACTAATGAACACTGTGCAAATAAAGTGGTGTAAATGCCTTAACTTCGCTTGAAGCTTCCTGAATTTTGTTTTCTTGTATCAGATAGAAAACAGACTCCATTGTACACTTTTGTTAGGGGCAACATTATTTACTGTGTATGTTGGTGGTGTACGCGAGCGGCTAAACAGAGCAAACCACAATAATTTGTGTTATACTCATGAGGTACGCACTGAGATGCAAAAACAGCTGTTCTGCATTGGTTATTGCCAACACTCTCAGTTCGAGGACAGTTCCTGTTTTCACCACCTTTAGAAGCACGAGCGTGCATTAATCAATCACGTTTGTTACTTATGAGAGCTCCACATCTATTATATTTAGCAGTGTGTTTAACGCAAACATTTAGGTAGTCCTTCGTAAAAATTCCCAACATCAGTCTTTAATTATATTACCATAATACTTTACCAGTGGTGTTTTCTACTTTTCTATACTAGGTGATATTTTTTACGCTTGCCCCGTTCACCTATATTTCGCATTTATTGTGGCACGCATGCGCACATACACATACGTGAAAATTTTGAGTGATTCCGCACCAACAATCAAATAACGCATATCAATCACGTATGCACTGTGTGCTTTAAATTTGTTTTTGATTTGATTGATATGTGGGGGTTAATGTCCGGAAACCACCACATGCATATGAGAGACGCCATAGTGGAGGGCTCCGAAAATTTCGACCACCAGGTGTTCCTTAACATGCACCCAAATCAGAGCACACGGGCCTACAGCATTTTCGCTTTCATCGTAAATGCAGCCGCAGCAGCCGGGATTCAATCCCGCGACCTGCGGGTCAGCGCCGAGTGCCTTAGCCACTTCACCACCATGGTGGGGCTAAATTTGTTTTAACAGTTGTACTTTTTTGTCATATTTTACTGCGGTGATATGAAAACTACTTGGAATTTGATCGAATCAGATCGCGAATGAACGTTTCCGCGTACTGTTTCTAGCGCTAGAACGACTGCGTATTTTTAAAGGCTGCCGGATTTTTTTTGCTGTTGTTTGTTCTGAACTTTTTCTCTCGACCATCAACTTATTCATCAGAAAAAAAAAGGTCCGATAAAAACGCTTATTTTCAAAGGAAGAAAGCGCTATTTCTACGAATCATTCCCTTGCATGGCGTCGTTCTAAACGAGCCTATATATTAAATGCCGAAATCTGAGCACGGTCTGCGCGCACGCCTTCCCAATTTTTCTTAAGGAAGGAACGCTTGTCTCAAAATTGCTCATCGGGCGAAGAAACGCGAGAGTTTCCTTACCCGGCCCCCAAATATCTTCTTTCGTAACACGCTCGGTGGTTCCCGAGATTTGAAGCTTGTCCAGCCCTGTGAGCGTGCGTACTCCGAGAAAAGCGCGAGCAACGATGCGTTGCAAATAGGATTACAGAGTGAGACGGGAGCTTTCGGAGGTTGCGCGCGGATCGGTATGACGTCAGAAGCGCGGCCATGTTTGATCCGGGCATAATACGGCATTACGCTCATTGTTTCTAGATTGGGTACTAGGATTCATTCGGAGGATTCAAAATTGGTGAATAATTCCAGGAAGAAAGGCTTACTTGGGGGCCTGCAAAGTGTTGGAACGTGGGCCGAAGCTGATGCAGCATGAAAAAATGCGACCGCAAAGCACTCCGCCGGCGTTTCTCTTGCACCTATTCTCATTTTACAGGAAAAACTGTTATGAAATCACAGCGTGGGTCGCGTGTGCTGTAGTTGTCCGCCGCTGCCGCCCGCGGTGTCCGTAACCACTACCACTCAAACTGAGGAAAAAGGTACTGAAAAAAAAACACTGATGTTCCAATGAGAGTTGTACCCGGGTCCTCTGTGTGCCAGTTCAGTGTTCTAACACTAACCCACGACGTTTTATTTCTTTTTTTTTTTGTTAAACATCACACACCGGGAAACAAGATAAATACATTACAATACACATGAGGCATGGCAGAACCATCACTATGGCTGTCAAGCACTGCTAAAGCACATCGCACCTTCATAATAAGCAATGCTTCTATCTTTTCTAACCATGAAGAAATCCATTCAATTGTTCTCCTTAACTCTAGAAACCTTGATATGCTTTCTATAAAATATTGTCCCTCTGATCGCCTGTCAGGCTCAGAGTGAAATACAGCCATTCGAGAGCCCCATATACTGTGCAAGAGAGTTGCAAACTCCGTCGCAAACTTACCCTAGGCAGCCTTGAGGTCCCATTTCTTTATCCGTAATAAAGAAATCTACAGGCCTGTCGGAATTGGCTGAATGCGTGGAGCAGCCGGGCATTCATGCTACGATAATTTCTCAAGAGCTTGTGCTATGCTTCGCGAATAACTTTCGAAATCTGCTGCGGTTTCCATCCAAGCCTGCGCCACCGATGCAGTCCTCACACCCTTTCCCACCCTCCATCACTGCAGCAGAACCGAGGCCAGTTGTCTCCTGGCGGCCGACGAAGCACGGCTGCGCATTGTAACGGCGTCGTTGCTCATCGCCCGTACATCTCGTTGCCGATCTCTGTGGCCCATGTATGGCAAGCGAACCGTCTCCCCAGAGAGCGTCAGATACAATTAGGGTGCCGGCTACAGAAACCCCGATGGTTCCGCAGTCATGGAGCAGATCGAAATGGCCGCTATCAGCAATTTAACTAGATCTGACATATCGTCCGTTCCCGAACATCAATTACCAGACAGATGTTGTTTTTATTATTTTTTCTTTCTGTGACCTTACCGTACAGCATATGGTATTTTTGAACGCTTCTTGATGTATTAGTTTTCCTGAACGTACTCAGTATTGGAGACCCCAGCAGTAGGATCTTCCCACTAGTTACTGCGATTGATGTTTTTTTTTATGGTTTATTGCGAAACATATCGCTGTCATAATACCGGGTGTTCAAAGTCCCACTTTATGCTCAATATTGAGCACTGGGAAAACATAAAAACCACCTTTGCAGATTATATATCCATTTGAATACAAACTGAGACAATATTTATGGCTGTCAGTGGCCTAATTTACTAAGATTTAATAATTAACCTTTCAGTGACTGCAGCAAGCGGGCATATTTGTATTGAAAAGTTGGATGCAGTTACACACACAGTTACACGTGACATCATGTCTGCGTTCCGAGATATCCCACAGTGAAGTTTAATTGTGTTTTGCGTGATTGCAAAAAAGATAATAACTTTATGCCATAATTACTTTATGCTTTATATCATCACAGGCTCCTATTAGACTGTTTTTTTTTCATAAACAGCAGTAACGAGGTGGAAAGATTATCGATGCATGCACTCACAGATATAATATCACGCAGAAATATGTAGTCATTGAACTTCATTGGAAAATACAGATCAGAAAAACCTGTCGTAGAAAAGTCCATAACAGTGATTGTCGCGCTTTAATTAACAACCCAAGACCGTCATATGATACGAGAGACGCCGTAGTGGAAAGCTTCAGAAATTGCTACAACCTAGGGTTCGTTTCTGTGCGCAGAGCTCTTAGTACACACGCCTAAGGCATTTTCGCCTCCATTGATAGTGAGGCCGCCACATTCGGGATTCAGTCCCGCGACCTGCGTGTCAGCAGTGAAGTTTCGTAACACCCACACCACCCCGGCGAGTTGGCATGGCGTGCTGTTACATTTTATTCGCATTGCTCTAGCTTCAATTCACGCTTACTTTAGAGCACGGCTATGCCACATCTACGGAGTCTATTGAACTTTTATATCCAGCATGATTTCTGCAAATATTGAACGTAAGATGTGCTTTCTAGTGCACTAATACAATTCCTATTGTAAATTAAGCCTTAAAGAGGCTGAACAACATAAACAAAACGTCACGCTCGTAGTATTTCACCAGGTAGGAACAATTGTCGCAGCTTCATCGTACCATTAAATAAAAAACGCCATTTCTCGTAGCGACACAGACGCATTGGAGAAGTACACTCATGAACATTGTACGATACGCGGATGTCGGATGTACTGCAGACGAGCACGGTCGTGTTGAACGCGGATTTCAGTGCTCTTCATCTCTGTAAAGTCGTAGTAATTCAAAATCTGTAGCGTCCTAAATGAAAATAGGTGTCATCTTTTTTCTTAATTATGATGATTTCAGTCGTGCTGGTCATTGAGCGCGTACTTTATCTTTAAGCGAACGTATTTCATTTGAACGCGAAGAGAGGACAGCAGAAAGGTCCTCAATAATCAAAAGCGCGTGCCTTGAAGAAACGGTTCCAGCTATTGCCAAGCAAGCTCGGGAGTATCAAAGAATAAAAATTACCACCAGAAGCAATAAATGGTAAACGTCAAAAAAAGAATGACATGCTCGCGATGCGTTACAGATGGCTCCTACATATTGCGATTACAAACAAAGGAAGCGGGGGGACCCTTCAAAAATTCTGTATATATACGCTGTGCGACTAAATTATCACACATTTGTTTTTTTTAAATAGCATTCTTCTGCCTGGATATTAGCAGGGTCATCGTGGCTTGTATGCTAATTTTACTAGTGCGCATGCGTCGGGCTGGATATAGGAGACGACAGGAGTCAGGCACTGTTGATCCCCGCTTTCCACGGTATTTTCTGACGTGATTTCATGTTTTCTCGCCTAGAAGCTGAAAAAGAGCGGATGGAAAGACACTGTCTTCATTTTTTTAAATTTTTTCTCCTTCCGACTTAGTTCTCCGAGCGTGTGTAAGCGCTTGCTGCGGCGATCTTTAATTTAAAAGACCATGACGTTGCTTCCGTGTCTTGCAGCCGCTTATCTCTCGGGAGCATCCCGTTACAAGCGGCCGCGATGCTCAACTTCCCCAACTTTTATTCCGTCTCCCGGGCCAAGCCACCAAAGAGTAATTAAGCGTCTGACTCGTTCGCCTTCACTTCTGTTCCGGACCCAATGCTACCCAAAGTAGTGCTTTTTTTCGAGTACTGATTTATTTTTTCTCGCAGACTTCACGCCAGAGCTGTAATGTTATCGCGTCTTTTCTTATTTAAATTAGCGTCGAAGGGGAGCTAGAAAGTTTAGTTTCACATATATGCGGTCTCTCTCCCTTCTCCTCTCCATGTATCTCTCGATATTCGACTCTATGAACGCTGCTCTCTTCGAAGCCAATAGGGAGACGCTGGAGATTGTGTGCTGATCCCCTCTGAATCGCGTGGGGTACTTTTCGAAGCATGTACCATTCGAGCATCCCGCAACAGTTGTTCAGCTGCTAGCTTTGGCTGTTCGAAAGGTATCTAATCGGATAGAGTATTTACAGTGACGCCGGTGATTAAGAGCTCACTTATGAGCTGTCCCGCAGTAAAGCCAGGGTGCTTGAGTGGTAAGCCGCTATGTTATAAGCCACATGTAAGGAGAAAAGAGAGTTAGAAAAAGTGCAAGAACAAGAGGGAAAGCACGTGTTGCCACAAATTGCTAGACCACCCTGACGCCGCAGTCAAGCTCTGTCGTGTGACTTAGTGTGCGCTTGTTTTTCGCGCAAAAACAGTGTACATGGCACAGGTCACTAAATAAGAGCAGAGAGCCTTTATGAAGCCTCCCTAAATGAGAGATGATACGAGCGCACATGAATTCGGGGTGTTGTGCATGACAGCGTTGTAAACGTTGCCCTCATTTCAGCTTCTAGGAACAGTTACCCACGTTCTCTACTGAAGAAAACATTGCTGAACGGAAGCTTTCAAAGCTCCTTATCAGCACATCCAAAGCGGGCAGTTTTCGCGCTTGAACACTTAAAAATGGGCAACAGAAGCTTGAGAAAGGATGAAATATCAATGCGCAAGCAACCATAATGATTACTCATTCAAATAAAAATAAGACATATGTTGCTGTGACACATACGGTTCATATAAATATAATCACTAAAAGCGAATTTGGCTTAGCTTTAACTCTCCCAGCAACGAGATCTCAAAAAAAATAAATCTGCATTTCTAATTTAAAGAGCCCTGAAACACTTTTTCATGTAATCATGGAATGAATTCACTGGAAGAGCTTTATGCCTTACTAATTCAACCCCGCAAAAAATTTAAGAATCTGTCCAGTGCAAGTAGAGTTACAAAGGTTTGTCGCATGCTGCAATTGCATTCGCTCATCTCTCGTCCAGACGAAAGCACTGGAAGCTAAGCAGGGAGGGATGGCAGGTGCAAAGAGAAGACGTCACGCGCGGCTCGTGACCTTGAGCACTTTTAATTTTTTTTCTTCGAATGCGCGGCTTTGTCGGAGTGATCGCGTGCGCACGCATGCACAAGTCACGGCCTCCCGCGACAATCTTTGTAATGACCGGTCCCACCATGTTCAATTCAGCCAATGGCTGATAGATGGGTCTTTGACGTGTCATTTTTGGGGATATAACGTGATTTGTCGAGAGAAAAGAAAGCAATATTTTGCTGAGTTTGATAATTTATTGTTAATACCAAGCCGCATGCTGTGCTGTAAGATTTGGGTTGCGTGTTGTCGGGAGCTTCTACTAGCAGTCGGCTGCGTTGTCTGACCTTGCTTAGTAAGTTATGCAGCGCCCATTTAATTTAAATTTAAGAGCAACACATCAATGGAACCGTTAGCTATTGCGTGCAACACATATTAGAGTTTAAAATAATAATAATAATAAAATAATAATAATAATAATAATAATAATAATAATAATAATAATAATAATAATAATAATAATAATAATAATAATAATAATAATAATAATAATAATAATAATAATAATAATAATAATAATAATAATAATAATAATAATAATAATAATAATAATAATAAATTCCTATAATGTTAATTTGGATTTTAAAGTAATAAGCAAACCAATGTAATGAGTTTTTCAGACATGGTGAAATTTTGCCGCTGGCATATAAATTTCTGAATCAACACCATTCCCTATATTCAGACATCTTGATATTGGCGTCACAACAATAAGTATGCGCAGTGACTTCCCCTTGAATATTAGCCGTGGTAACAAGTGACCAGCCAGAATGTATGTAACCTGGGTAGGAAATATGGGGACATTAGTCTGCATTGCGCTGACGAGGCGAATGATTTTTGACTACGATGGCGTGAAGGACTTCGTTAGAGATTGCCATTGCCGTCTCCAGGTTCCGCCTATTTGAATTTTACGGTGTCTAGGTTTCGTCGAAATTACCGTCCTCGTTCGGGCAATTTCGTCGAGCATCAGCGCCGTGCACGTGCGTAACAAATAAACGCCAGAAAAAGAGGCAGAAGATGGCGTTACAAATGACGCAACGTCTGAACCCAAGGACTCCAGTACGCCATAGCAGCGGTATCCCAAGTCGTCTTAGCAGCACGCGTCCGATGCAGCAGCGAATGAAGTTCGTACTTAAGTTGTGAACGCCCTGTTTAGTGGAATGACCCGGCCACGGGGATTACTTCCAATCCTGCGACACAGCACGTGACGTTGAAGGCCTTATTGTATGAGGTGAAATCATTCTATTCGTCAGGCAGAATTTGCCAAGCAAAAAAAAAGAGTGACAAAAACGGATAGTGCTGCTGACTCGAAGCAATCATATTATGTTTCGGCGAAAAGAAACAAGAAGACGCAAGTAAGACGCGAGAACGCAGTGCTATTAACAACTGTTGGTCATTGCAAATGATAACAGCATGAAAACCAAAGCATAAAAAAGAAGGAAAGCATGTCGGAATCACGATCACATTACATATCGCTTTAAAGCATCTGCGCCACCACTACCACTACCACGACAAGAACCCAATCTCCTTTTGAGACAACGAAAGAGATTCGCAGATCACACGAGCTTTGATTTTGCTAATTTAAAGCACACCAACTATTTTTCTGGACATCTCATCTGAATTTCTTGCAATTACTTTCCTTCAATCAAAAGTGGTCTTAAAGAATTTCTTGCGATTACTTTCCTTCAATCAAAAGTGGTCTTAAAGAATTTCTTGCGATTACTTTCCTTCAATCAAAAGTGGCCACTCACAAGGCTCCCAAAATACAAAAGAGAGAGAAATATTCTTTCCTGATATTTCACGTCCATCTTGGCGCACTACTGTGATGTAGAAAGTAGTTCCCGTTACGTGTATACAGCGTACATGTTCTAGATTCGAGCAAGTCTTTCCGCTGAATCTGCGGAAAGACTTGCTCACCATCTCCTCTTGGAGAGATTTCCATGCTGACAATCAGCCACAAGCGGTGGCGAGTGGTGGATGTAGTAGGCAGACAGGGAAGGTCCTGGGATTGTCGCCCAGCATTCACTCATTGTAGAACTTGGACACGCGATCTTTAAAGGGTCACTCACCAGGCTCCCAAAATACAAAAAAAAAGAGCGTGAAATTTTCTCCTGATATATCTTGTCCCTGCAAACTTCTGCGACTCAGACAGTAGTTCCCGTGAAGTCTACAGCGTACATGCTGTCGATTGATTTATATTTGCGAAATACCAGGTGTGATTTGTCTCCTTCACTGCTTTGCCATGCCGCCGAACCATTTGGTCTTCTTTGTCTCGCCTGAATATCGTGCACGATCAACCAACCAAACTTCATTTTTCGTGCTTGGAACTGCGCAAGCGGCGATAACAGCGTGCAGCCGGGAAGCGTGAAATCCTGATAGGCTCTAGCGCTTAGTGCTGATATTATTGACGTGCGTTCAAGAACTAAGGGGCGAGGAGGATGCATCGTGTGTACGAAAGAGATGAGAAAATCACCCCTCGTCTTTTAAGGCAGGGTGATGAGTAATCCTTTGAAACTACATTTGGTCATGTCTGCGACAAGATCGGGCTGCGCTTGCGAACTTTTCTTGCCATGCACGACTCCAAGAGTTGACAGAGTTGTTTACAGTAGCATCTGCGCTCCACTGTATTTGTTTGGTCACCAAGCTCGCGGGGTAGTTCCGGATTCCTTTAGTTAATGACGTGGCTTATCCAACTCTCTATATTATTTGCTCACTCGCCCTCTAATAAGGCAAGCACACAAATACCGCCCAGATCATTTCTTTACGACCCGACGCTCACTTCCTCAGCTGATTTATCTCCAGCGATGTTCTCGCGCTGTAGATCCTTTCGGAGGTGTTCCTTTCCTGTATAGACAGTAACCGCGTTCGAAGCAGCCGTGAGGCGTTTCACCGTGTTCCAGGCATGTGATCCCGCATCATGATGCTTGTGGTCGGTGAAGAGAAAAAGCGCGCTATTTTTACGAGGTGTTGTCTTAGCTTGCCAACAATTTCCTCGGGTCAGAGGGTGAAAGTTCCGTAAACAAAAAGGGCTTTCATTATGGTGGTCCATCGTTAAGTTACCCCATCGTCAGCGTCAAGCACGCGATTTGGAAAAATCAAGGTAGAATTCAGATGGGTGTGGGAGCCTGCAAGAGATAAGGCGTAGCTGCATAAATCTCTTTCAGCAGGACTCCAGGTTAATGTCTTGGGTGTAATTAAGTTTCTTTTATTTCCTCCTTCCCCTCCGCTGCTCACTCTTCATTCCAAAATAGCATTGCTTCATTATGTGCTTCAATCTCAATTCTCACTTCAGTTTCTTCGCTCATTTCTTTTCCAAGGCTCACATTTGTTGTTTCCTCTGAAGCAGAGCAAGTGTCACCCAGGTCCTCGTGTCTCCTTATGATGATAGCATTACCGCAGGTGGGCAAGCTAGCGTGGATGTTCACTGTCGTGCTGTTAACGTAAAGAATAACATGACCGGCAGAGCACGCAGCTTTCGCTTAGGATATTTTCGCAAGCGAGTTTGGCGTTCTGGCGTTTTCCGCACTGCTTTGCCTGACTTGGCTGCTCGTTCTCTCGTCACTCCCTCTATTCGCCTTCTCTCACTGTTCTGCTAACGTCCTGCAGCATCCAGCTGTTACTGTCACACAGAACACCGAGTACTCAATTTCCTTCTAACCTCAACAACCTCCATCACCTACACTTGTTTTTCTTATACGCTGTGCGTACGAGGGTGACAGCCGGGCAATCGATTGCCGCGGAGCGAGAAAAAAAAAGTAACCGCCACGCTCATCTACGCTTTTTGCGCTCAACACACATTTTGGCGATATGGGGGGACGCAGACCACCAGTACCAGTCTTTTCAGCAATGTCGTTCCGGGATGTTTATAAAGCTATCACTATTCGGCTCAGTAAATGTCTGTTATGACGCTTCTTTTACTATAGCGTTCCCATGATCCCCAAAACACCAATTTCATCCCACCATCAGCTGTAGCATTTCGACGCAGACAAAATGCCAGAGCTTTGTATGCTTATCTCGACGCCGAATAATTCCAAGAAGTTTAAATTTTCTGGTCGGAGCACCCTGTTTAATAATAATAATAATATATTATTAATAATAATAATAATAATAATAATAATAATAATAATAATAATAATAATAATAATAATAATAATAATAATATAATAATAGAGGCCCGTGTACTGTGCAATGTCAGTGCACGTTAAAGAACACCAGACGGCCGAAATTACCGGTGTCCTCTTGTACGACGTCTCTCGTAATCGTGTCGGGTTTTTGGGACGTAAAACCCCACATATTATTGCCAGACATTCTTTGGCAACGTTGACGGCGACGCTCAGGCAGCCGGAGCCGTCGGTGCTGCCTTGCTGTTTGGACTCGGGTATCACGCTGGCAATGAGAAATCTCTTGGCTGTCCGCGGCAACACCTGTCTGTGACACGCCTTCACTCTCACTGATGCAGGTGCACAGATGTTGCGAAACGACGTCCGATGGGGCGCGATGACAGCAGCGAGAACTAAACGATTCCCGAGTAAGCTGTCGCTGGATGAGGTTCCTATGCAGCAGACGGTCGTATAACTGAGTGAAGCACGACGTTGCATGATTCGACAAGATGTGCAAACGCATTGCGCACACTTGCCTAGCTCTTCGTGGATGTTTCAGCTTTTTAATTTCCGCTGTCAGGGGGCATTTCACATTAATTAAGATTTGAAAGCCAGGCGTGCAATCATACGTGATTTTGGGGATCACGAATGCCCTAATGAAAATAAAAAAGGTCGAAGTAAAGTAGATAGAACAATTATCACGAGGGAAAAGATTAAGACTCTTTCCTAACGTACAACGAACACCACAGGCACAGCATAAGCTAGAGGAACGGCGTTTGAAGTGCCTGTTGTAAAGACTGTCAGTGCACGTACAAGTACAAAGCGTAGAGTCAAGTATTCCAATGTGCATATAATTATTGAACGACTGTCAGGTGTGCTTTAGTATTCCAAATATGCCGCTTTGCGAAGTACTCACTACGGGTCTGTTAGACAAAATTCGCTGTATGCGATCAGTTGACGCCATGGCCGATGATGATGACGACAATGATGATGATGATGATAATGATGATGATGATTTCGCAGGTCGCGGGACGAAATCCCGGCTGTGGTGGCTGCATTTCCGATGAAGGCGGAAATGCAGCCACCACAGCCGGGATTTCGAACGAGCCGACAGGACGAAAAATTTAAGTACACTCTTAAGCGTGTTGCATTTGATTGGTTACGATGGAACCAGCCATCGCGTCTAGGATGGTGGACTAAGTTGGGAGGTGTTTTAGAACCAGAGGCATTTTCTTTCGTTTGTTTGTCGCTCAACTGAGTGCAGAAGTGCACCCATGCAATTAAAGTGTCAGAAAGTTTTCGTGATATTTTTTTGAGGCAGGGGTGTTTGAAATAATTTTGAAGCTTTTATTGCTTACACCAAGTCTTTTTTAGAATAATCAGCAGGGTGGCCTCTAAGGTCAGTACTGACCGAGCGTCTTACAACGTCACGACCACAGCTGAATTCGAGACCACGTGTTGGTCTGTAGATTCTAGCGAGGCCCCGTGTCAGCCCGTACCTTGTCTTGTCTTGTCTTGTCTCCTAGGAGATCTTGGCTCATACCCACATGGGGGATTGGCCACACTGTACCTCATAATAGATCATTTTTTACAACGCAAAAAATAAAGAGAAATTAGATGGGAACAATAATATTGTTCCTTTGAAAAAACGTGAAAGATTGCAGAAGAATGCCTCCTAGCGTGCTGCTAGGGTCGGTGTGCGTCGTCTTTGTTGTCACCACCCACTAGCACGCGAGCACGTGCTGCCGGCTAAATAGCTATTTGGCTGGATGGTATATTTCGCTAGTTAGGCCAGAACATGCTATGACCAAGCTAATTACGCCAAGCCACGGTAAGGCCGAGGTAATTACACCACATCATAAGAAGACCGTGCTGATAAAGCCATGTAAAGCTAGAACCGGGCTAACGAAAGCGTGCTAGTTGAGGAGCTAACTTTACTATGCTAATTAACGTCACGTTAATCATTAGCACGCTAAGTAACCATGCTAATTAGCCCTTACTAATGTTTGACAATTAGTAACCTGCTAATCAGAATTACATTTATTAGGTTCATACTGATCATGGCCTTGTTAACTGCGCCCGAGTTAATTGCCTTTTAATTGAAGCCTTATCAATGAAAACAAGACAGCTCAGTGTAATGGTCATTAAGCCTCAGCCAATTATTTCAATCAAACTCAAAAGTGAGCTGATGCGGCCTTCACCTCAAAGCCGATCACTCACATGAGTAGACGACCAACTTAAAAAGCTGCAAGAAGCTAGGTTATCACAGTCTCCTCCATGGCTCCAGCATTGCACAAGTAGTGTAAGCTCACCAAAATATTTTATATGCAAAGAAGCTGCCGCTTAGCGTTCACCGCGTCAAATGCTTGACAGTCACGCTGCCACCATCACGGTCTCAAGTTGAACTCACGACTTCTCAGAATCTACGAGTTCGTATCCGAGTTCATGCGTTAATCAGTTTGATTGACAGACGCCTGCGGCGAAGATCGGGTACGCCCATCACGTCTGCTCTTACAGAGGATCAGTACTCACGGCGAGTGGCACGATTTATCTATCAGCTTTATCGCATAGACGATGCACATACGCATGCAGAAGTAAAATTGATATCACCACGTGGCTACGATGTCTCGCATTCGAAGTGGCAGTTGTCGAACGGGTACGTTGTTGCTCTGCTGACATAAATTACGTCTGTTCTATTCGAGCCGAAAGAACCACATGCTAAAATATGGATGAAATACAAAAACGCTCAATCGAATTCTCAGGAAAAGGAGTTTGTTCGTTAATGAGGTTAGTAGATGTTTGAATTTTTCCAAAGGCCTGCGCTAAAGCAGCAATTCTCTGGAACACCATATCCTGGAGTAAGCAACAAAAACGCATCATTCGCTCCTTTTTTTATACGTGTGCTTTGTCTTAAACTAGCTGCCCTGTTAATAGTGTTAACATTTTTTTTCTTAAAAAATCTGCACACGTTGGTGCTTAAAAGTACAATGTTGCTGAAATTTTGAATATTTATTACTTATCTTTTCAGAGCGAATGGTTTTCTGCCACATGTGCGTTGCGATACGAGAATACCCTGCCACCAACGCCGCCCAAACGCGCGATGAGCGAGGAGCACAGTTGCACTTGTTGCGATCGAGCATGTGACCTGTTTCCAAGACACGCCTGTCCAAGGCAAGGGCCACGCAAACACAGGTGCGCAACCTACGATCTCCGGCGGCTGGTCGTAACGACCTACGGCGCTCTTTCAGCTACAAGCTTAGATGTCGACGCATGATGAATGGTCACGTGTTTCCCGTTATGGGCGCTGTATCCTCTGTTTGCTCGCTTCGCCACGCAATCGCAAGACGCGCGGCATAACATGTCCTTTCTCTCTGTAAGCGAGATAGCTAAACCACTCCCTCTTGCTCCTTAGAGACGGCGTGAAGCGACCGTCTATGCCCCGGCTAGTACCAAGCGCGCTATACAACACGGAACTTTTTAGTTCCCCCATCGTGGTAGCATAATATTCCTCCCCCTTACGGTGTCTCCGCGCCTTATCAATTTCTCGTTGTCAGGCTCCGCCCTTAGAGAAATTCTCTTTTCGCGCTGTTATTGTTTGCCTCCTACTATTTCCTTCCAAGCACTCTCAACTGCTTGCTCTCAGCGCTTACATTTCTTCGCTGGAGTGAAGGTGGTTCACTGCAATAGAACAGCCTAAAAAATGACCTATTCTTTGTCGTAGGTATAAATATAAAGTGATATATTCTCATTTAATGCATGTTTCGAGTGTAATTCAGCCCCTGTGGTGACCGGGTAATATGTTTGCATGTTTGGAGAACGTTCACCTCTGCGCTGCTTGTTCTGATATGCTCTTATCTCGTTGAAACTCGCCAGCAGTCTTCAGTTAACGCAGATGAAATAGCCAGATGTGTATTTAATAACGCTTGTCAGTAACCTGTCATGTTCGATCACTGTTTCAGCTTCAATCACGCTTAAAGTGATTGGTGTAGGTGCCTATTGGCAGGAACTGGAACTACTTGTAGAAAGGAGGCACTAGACATAGAGAACCAGAGGTTCAGGGAGTATTTGGTTGTAGATGTTCGCGCTACAGTGGATAAGAAAGAAAACTCGCGATATGAGCTTCAGATTTGAATGAAGACTTTCTGGCAATAACGTAACTGCTAACCTGAGCCATCTTCTCTCGTCGTCTGAGCTTTGAGTCGTTCTCGTTTTGCCACGTTATTTTGCTCTTTGCAGCCGCCAGACCGTCTAGTAGCATTGCCGGTTGTCAGGCTGCGTTCGCGTTCTCTGCTGCGTTTTCATTCATGCGTAAGAGAACCACATATCGACGGATACAGATGATCAAAATCGAACGGGTTATATCAGTGAAGTATTTACCTGTTATCAAATTAAGGGTGAAACGTTCTTGCGCTGCATTGACGTGCCGGTCAGCACAAATTGATTTTCGTCCTTTAATGCGGTTAATGTTTTCCATAATATATCACAAAAAAAAGACATCTGGGCGAAATGACAAGACCGAGCGTAGCCCTTTCTGAACTTACTCTCTTCTATTCCGTTTGATTTGATTTCTAGGTTGGTGCTCATTTCTGCAGGAGAACCCGAAAAGAAAGCTCCACGCGTTCATTTGTTGCGTTCCCCTTTTTTTTAATTTTGGACGAAAGCTCTGAGTATTGACCGCAGACTGTTACTATCATCCAGTGTGGTCGAAACAAAACATTTTCTACTGTCACGAGTTGTAAAGAAATAATTGAAAATAAAGATAACGCAGGAATGTTAACCAGTATAAGGCAACCAATACTGTCTTACACTGGGCAAAAGGATTAGAGTTTGAAAGATAGAGGAGTAGCCCACACACAATCAAGTTCACAAGGAAGGTATGAGGACAAGAAATAAAGCATCGTAACACTACTGCTACTACTACTACCATTAATAATAATAATAATAATAATAATAATAATAATAATAATAATAATAATAATAATAATAATAATAATAATAATAATAATAATAATAATAATAAGCAATGTTGTCGACATCACCACTCTACCTATAATCACATCACTTCGTTCGTAAAGTCCTTGATGCTCTCTACCATTCCGGCAATTGACAATGTTTCATGTTTTATTGATGTTTAGTTCATATAATCAGCGACATTTTTCATTGAACGGCAAAGAACGGCATGCCCTGTTTGTGCCAGCTTCTTTTATTTTTAGTTACTACGTCTGTGACCTGCCCACGCTCACTCATTCATGTACTGCCTGCTTTCAGACTGTTAGTGTTACAAGTGTCCCATGTCATCATAGAAGGAAGTACATATACAGGCGGTACATTGTGCCACTGTAATCCTATGAGATTATATCATGGAGGATCACCAGAATGCGCGACAAGCTTAACACTTCGCTGGGAACGTTTTTGTCACCAATCGGCATGTTTTTTTTTTTTTTTCGCGCGGGGAATCATTCATACACCGTTAGGCACAGAAGATTCCGCTGCGTTGCTCGTTTGTTGTGAGATCTTCGCAAATGATGAGTGGTGAGGTTGATTTTCTGGATCACTAATGGTGCTGGTGAGCACGTTTTCTCGTAGAAAGGAAGTGACAGAGCAGGAAGTGAAGCTCCGGAAAGACGGTTTCTTCGACAATTTTCAGTTAGATTTCTTGCATGCTTTAAAGAAGAAAATACGAAAAAACGAGTGAGTTGGGAACGCGGCGACGAGTTTCACGTAAAAAAAAAGTGTTAGCCAGCTCAAGAGTGCACACACACACACACACACACACACACACACACACACGCACGCACACACACACACACACACACACACACACACACACACACACACACACACAAAAGAGAACTGGTAGGAACCCCTGTAATGATGTAGAAGGAGATTCACAGAACCGAAAGCTTGAAGATGAGCGTAAGCTGCCATTGATATACATTGTCAGTAGTCTTGTGTATACATGCGTGCTGTTATTTTTGATTATTACGAGACCTCGACTGTATGTTGGTTCTTTTTTGCGTCTTTGCCTCGCACGGCACCGGCACAGTGCAGAGCCAGTTGGACCTATGACAAAGCGGAGCAATTCTCTTTTCTCTTCGAGAGTTGAATCGCGCTGTCTCGCGTCCTCTCGCATGCTGTTCACGTGCACAAGCGTTTCGCAATGCCTGAATTGTTGCCATTTGAGAGGGTAGTAGAGAGGCGGTGGTGGGATAACCGCAGAACTGAGCTCCGTTCACGTCGTTATCTACGCGTAAAGTTCATGGCACCAACCAGTGTATATATTAACTTGTGCTCTTCTGTAGTGTTAAGAAGATACGTCTCGAGATCATGGACGGCATGGTGGCGAGATGACTGAACTTGCCTTGCATAGCATGACGCCAATAGACGCAGCTTCCCTATTTGTACATTTGAAACTATCTGAGCCGGTGTGCTCCAGGCGGTCCTTATCTTTGCTCAACGACATCAAGCCTGACTTGAATGGCTACCGGTTTCAGAGTATTCCACATTTCGATTGATTTCTTGTTTATAATCGGTGGTATAGTAAAAGAGCAATCATGTGCAGCCATTGGTGGGTCGATTATAAACGATCCCTTCTTCTTTTCACCTGCCAAGAACTGAAAGAACGGTGATACTTAATATTACATATACGAAATACAGACCTGAAATCCCCAAACGAAAGTAGCATTTTTTAACTCGCTCATGCAAAATGAATGTGACAATATTGCCTATATAATTAAAAAGTAGTCGCTAGACCGCTTGCAAAAACTTGCTGAGGGGTAACCGAAACTTTCGGCAGTCGTTAATGAAGCAATCGCGATAAAAAACAGTACTCTATCAATCAGTTGTTTACTTCAGTAGTGCAGTAGTTACGGTGCTCTGCTGCTAATCCCAAGGTCCCGGGTTCGACCCCGGCCGTGGCGGTCCCATTTTGACCAAGGCGGAATACCAGGAGCCCGTGTACAGTGCAATGTAATTGCACGTGATAAACACAATTCCGTAGCCCTGCACTATGAGGTGCTTCATTGACATGTAGTGGTTTAAAATATGTTTTATTATTATTATTATTATTATTATTATTATTATTATTATTATTATTATTATTATTATTATTATTATTATTATTATTATTATTATTATTATTATTATTTGTTTGAAGGATTACTTCAAGACTGAGTGCCGCGAAACCTCGTGAGCTGTAGAAGTAAAAAATAGCGCGCAGAACACAAAAAGATACTTAGAAGTGTCAAACCAATGTCCCGTTGAAATACAACGGATCGACGTAGAATAAATTTCGTTCCTTCTCAAGTATTGCATCAGGAGTAGAGCTATAGTGCACGCAACTTTCACGGCCGACATCAATAGTGCTATGTGGAGGAAGCGTGTTCTCTTTGTTGCTGTAAACCCGCAGTGTCACCCTGGCGCATCGGGTGAGCCTCGGGGCAAACACATCACCGCTGCTTCAAGAATTTTCATACTTCAGTGGCTTAGCTGCACCAGCTTCACAGAAAGGCCGGCGCGGTTAGAAATGTCGCTCGCCTTCGGGAGTTCACTGTTTTTTTTTTTTACAGTGAGCTTCTTGTGTGCAGGTCTAGCCACCTGTTTTCCTGTCGCCTGGCGAAAGGAAGAGAAATTGGTTCCCCGGCAGTGCAGGCAAGTCGCGACGTGAATAATAAGGCTTTTCTTGTGAGATACAAACAATATCTTTGGAATATGCTTCACTTTGTATGATGCTCATTCAGGTGTACCACAGCGAATAGAATAAAAATAATGCAATATACTCCATACTTCACATCCTCTGTCAGCCTCGTTGAAGGCTGTGCAGTAAATTGCTTGAATGTGGCATTACTTGGAGGTTGGAATGCTCATGATGACCGACAGCAATGTTCGGGAAATTGCCTTAGGTGAGCTGCTCTGCAGCTAAAGGCTGGAAGCTAATAATCTAAAATAGGAACCAAAAAGTCAGCTGGATATACTTGTCTCGTGAAATTTTGCAGAGTGGGTCTACTCGCAAACACATTTGTGCTTAACATTAAAAAAAAAAACGCGCCACGCTTGTGTTTCAGCAGTGTCTGAAAACGTTGATTTAATTTGCAGCAAACTCTGCCCTCGAGCTTTTTTCCCGCTTTTTGGAGCACGAGTCAACAATATTTCGGATACACAAAATGCTTGAGGATAGTGGCGGGCATGTGCGCTGACGATCCACACCTCAGCGTCCCATAGTTGAGCGTTGTGTTTTAATTTTTACTATGCCAACATTGCGTTGGGGTGTAGAATCTCGTCGCGTTTAGAAATCATTCTCGAGTCGTCCCCAACGACATCAATCCTCATAGTCGTAACACTGTTTTGTAACGTCAAATACCAGATTTTATTCAAGGGAAGCATGAATTGATTGGCCTGTGTAGCTGTTCGTTGTACAAAAGCCCTGCTAACTTACAACCGAGTTGGCACGAAAGAAATAATCAATAAAAAAATAAAGTTTCTTTCTGGTGCTGTTCCTTGAACCAAGGCCCATAGCTATTCGAAAGCGAGTGCCTTGAATGTTAGGCAAAAAGCCCATGCTTGCCTTGTGACGTCTTTGACGCCATTTAACGTAAGTGACTAATACTTTAAAAATTACGTTCCAAGCACAACTAGATGCCTTTGAATAACGTACTCTTACTTCCTGAAACGTGAGAAATATTGCAAAAGGTAAGTTATTATGGTTTATGCGGTATTTATGTGATAATTTATCTCACCTGGTGGCTAAGATATTCGCATTGGACATCTATAAACGACTGGAAAAGCCCTTGAGTTTTCCAACAACGAGCTATTAGTCAGGGGAACCGCTTAAATGTTCAGTTTTAGGTGTGCTTGAGGTTTTCACTTTCCCCAAAACTTATTGGCAATTACATCAGCCAGCTTGTTGCTGTAGCGTCATTAAGTCTAACACGTAGTGATCAACCAATGGCTGTGAAGGCCTATGCCACTCATAGAAGTCAGCCAGACCATATGGCTTTTATGTACATGTCGGCCGTTAACCGACACGCCTGTTAAGTGCAAGCAAACGTATTGCCTCTACGAAAGTAGGCAAAAGGCATGTGTTTTGTGCGCTGATGCTTAAGTTTCTTGGCTTCCGCTTCAGATTTGCAGATTTGGGACATAACACTAACACTAAATGGTGTGTTACCTATAGTACTTGCGCGAAGTACTGTTGGCGTATGTGCTTATCAAGAAACTCGATAGAATATTGTGTTTGCCACATGCATTGCCAGATAGAAATGCGACGCCATCCTTCACGGTGCTCATGTAATCGTGTCTAGTTCACCCGTGCACCCTGATTGCAGGGAACCACAGTACGAGTTAACTGTTTATCGCTGTTTTTGTTGACATGCCCGTAGTGGTTTTCCACGCAACTAGCATTCTACGCAATGTTTGTTTCTGCTTGCGGCGTTTCAAACAGTTTGCTTTCAGCGTTGCATTTGCTTTAATGCCTCTTTTGTTGATTACTTTTTCACTGCTGTGCCCCCGCACCTAGTTCAACCACCCCTGATTGGTCCACCAGAAACTATGCGTGACTCCGTTGCTCATTCCTCGCTCCTCTTTTATTTTGCGTTTGGCCGAGAATGCCTTGTGTCGGGCTGCGGCGCGTATTTGCCGATTAAGGCGAATGTTCGGTAACTGGAGTCGTGTGCATTAGGCTGCTGAGCTTGATTACCGGCCAACATGGACTAACGAAAGAGGCTCAAATATGCACAGTGAATACGCTAACGCTTTGTAAGAAGATACGATCTGAACCCGAAGTAATTAGCCCTAGTACGGGAATTGCGGAACTCCTTTCTCTCAATGACCATGAGAACAAATTGATGTGATGAGCCAACGCATAGAAGAGATAAAAAAAGCTAGAAAAAAAAAACGCGGGCGCCAACTGCAATTCTGTTGTGATAATTGTTGAAATACAGAAGGCGATACGACAAAAAGCATGCTGAATATCAAACACCCAACAATTCTAAAGGTGGTGCGCAGTTTTGAGGTATTCTTTCAACCGTTTTCCACTCAAGAAATGGGGAGATCACCTATCGGAAGGCATGACTCTGTTCACTGATAATACGTTGGCACTGTTCCCAGTAAAAGTTATAAGCTCTGTTGCGACGCAGGGACGACTTGTGATGCCGCTACTGTGTCTTTAGTCTTTTCTAGCTATCTATTTCATAAACTCTACATATTTTAGCACCTGTGGGACAGCATGGCATGCTGTTATATTATATGTAATAAGGCTTTATAGCTGAAGTCGCACACCTGTGATTTTCTACACAATCAAAATTTTTGTGAACGAGACATCACCTAATATTTCTGAATATTATATAACATTAAAAAAATCGATCATTCTCCTTGTTTCACAAGACACAGTGTCTTCTAAACCACTGGGGTAAAAAAAGAACAACTGCTGGCCGAAGCGATAATGTACACGGAGTTGTGGTCATGCACATTAAATTGTGCTGTATTCAGTGGGTGTCGCCCTATGTATCAATGTAATTGAGAGGACCTGGTAATCTGTGGAACTTGCTTATTAGGGAGTCATCAATATTCCGTGACGAACGTGTAAGCCTGCGCAGGTAGACAGAAAGGTAGACATTATCCGCAAAAAATGATTCATTTTCCGTGTGCAATGTGCAACTCCAACGGTTATGTTTCCTCACGTAACGAATCTAAACATATAAACTCTATCGCGAATGACCACTTTTTCTTCTACGGACATTTTTTTTATTAACAATGTCACGTGTGCTTATCAGATATTCCCAAAGAGTGAAACAAATGTTAGGCCCTTATAGCACTTATTATATGTAAGTGATGCTAATGATACTATCAGTGTTGTACATTTAGTGAGTGAAGAGCTGCTGCCTTAATGTCTCCTGAGATCAGGGCATAGCGGATAACAATGCCTATGCAATAAAGGAGGAAGAAAGGAAGTCTTGATAATTGTTTTTTTAGTAGTGTGGACGTCACCAATACTGAGTCCACGGAGAGAACGACCATTCATGTGCACAGTGGGAGCGAAAGAAGGAAAGGGTAGGATGTGGGCCGTAGATGTCTTTCTACATTAGGGAATGGTTGGAGAAGCAAGCGTATTGCGAAATTAGCTAGCGCAAACGCTTGCAATGAACCTCTTTGCAAACGTCGACTCCTCTTTTTTCTTGTAAGCTGGCATGCGGCGATTCGGCATTGGGTATCACTGGGCGCCATCAAAGCGCGCTTGCCGTGCGGTGCCTGTAGTGCACGCGTTAGGGACCGATCGAACAATAGCCGTTCTATCGTGACCAGCAGCTCGGGCACTGCGAACATAACGACGATTTTCTAATGTACGAAGTGTTAGGAAATGCCCTCTTTGCGTTTCCCGGAATCTGATGAGTCCTCTCGGAATCGTAAACGGTATCCCATTGGTCAGTCGTGTAAATGGGTTACAAGAATCAAGGCACGCCTGGTGACCAAGGTCTGTGTTTTTCATTGGTGTTGCGCTAAACTGAGATTTGCTTTCAACGCTCAATCGGGATAGTGCTCAAAGCTGTTGCTCGGCACCAAGCTGGCGCTTCCCGGACTCCACGGGGGAAATCAGATGAATCACGCGTGAATTTCGGTGATGCAAGCTGCAAGCTGCAGGTCTACTACTATAATTTACAGTTATTGTGAAAATGAGTATATTTTACCAAGATACGAAAAAGGAACACAGCGTTAAAAGAAAAGGGCTCACCAACGACCTTCTTTCAACAACAAATACACAGCTGCGTTTATTGTCTGTTAGCAACCGCGACGTTATGATATTATTTATGTCTTCTGGAAGCGTCACGGGGAACGGGTACAGCGTTCGTTCATTAGCGGGCGTTGCCCCACGCAGGCTCTCTGGCCGCTCGTTGCGGTGACAAGCATGCACTGCTGGGTCGTCCTGCAGGCTTCTGTTTCTCATTAGGCAGGCGAAGACGCTCGGGTCGGACGAGCAAATGAACGAAGCCTGGTTGGGCCAGAAAATAATCGTGGAAAGTTTCCCCAGTCTTATCTAGATTATCGCACGCTTTTGAAGGAAATAAGCGGAAGAGGGGAGCGGAAGGGGCTCCGTCACCCATCCCAATCTTCATCGCCTGTCTTGACATTGCCTTGTTACACATTTCGTATCTGATAACTTGTCAATAGCGGTTCACAAGGAGGTCACCGAGTAAGTAGTGAATGCTTGGCATGGTGAATATTTGCACGCGTGTACACCATTTTTGTGAATGAAAGCAGAGATGATGAGAACAAAGTAAAATGATCTTAAAAAAAACGAAATCAAGATTGTGATATTATTTGAAGCTGATTTGTTCCATTTTGTAGAAATGCACAATTTTTATATCGTTCCTTCCCTTTTTTTGCTGTTATGACAGTCTTTAAAACATTGGGACCTGGTTTTCTAACTGTACCGGTAATTCTTTCAGTTAAGGCATCATTGTTGCGTCGAGTTGAAGTCGTTATGTGTGCGCTCATTTGGACTGTTGCTACTATCACCGCACGGAAAACAATATCGTTTGGGGGCCACTTAGTTTCGTTGAGCTGCTTTTTAATAGAACAAGGCTCAGTTGTTCTCTCAATTTATTACATTTGACTGCCGTTATCTTAGACGCATTCTTCCGTGCCGCAATACAAGCTGCCTGCCATCCAGTGGACCGTGCCCGCTGTCTGATTACAAAGCTCCATGGTATATGTTTTTGTGTTGTTTGGTTTGGTGCGGGAGATGCACAGTTCTTGTGAATTGCATTATATGCCGGAACTCATTGTCCATGGATGCCATAAGAGACAGTTGGCGCAAATCTGAATGCACTCTGAAATTCAGCGTAAGCTTATTATACGAAGCAACAGCAATGCTAATAATATGATTTTTTAATAACATTAGCTGTAAAGATGACCCCTAGAATAACTTCTAATGCCTACTTTATCAAATGACAGTGCTGATTTGTTTATTTGATTTCACTGTTACACTTCCAAAATTACAGTGTATCAAAAATATTCAAGTGCTGAAACAGTGTCTATTTTAAGATGATGAACATGTAGTGTAGTCATTTAACGTCTGTGATAAAGTTTATCAAACACGTGGCCCGCGGGTATTATGCAGACCGTGAACCTGTAGCTTGGGCTCGCTGACCCCACATCACTGTTTTCATCCCAGATATTTTATTTTCATAATAAGTATGTACCTACGCCACATAGGCATAACTTGTCCGAAGCATTGTTTTTTTTGGAGGGGGGGGGGAGTCGACTCATTCCATGGCCACGTGTTGAAGCTATCACCATGAAGCTGAAATCGTTGCCCAAAATCTTCTTGAGGAATGATCCGTATGTGAGATGTGGAAAAAGTCTTTTTTTTTCCTTTGTTTCCAAATGATAACGTTAGCTGACAAATTGCTCAAACTAAATCTTCCCCGCCTTCTTATCTCTTTCACTGTCCCAACCCTTGCAGGCCTAAGTTTTGTCAGTGCGGCCTGCTAGCTCAGATAAGTTTCACACCCCCGCCTCAGATTTTATGATCACGAATAAAATAGCTCAGTTGGAAAATTACAGCTATGTGTGGTTGGCCAATAATTGATATTAAGTATGCCTCGATATTATACTTTTTATTATTGCTTTTACAGTAAACGCACCCATAAGCACGAAAAGAGAAAGATGGTGGATATTCAAGACAACTACTTTCATCTTTAGAGTCAGGTCACAGGTATACTGTTTGTTTATCTCCTCGTATCCGGTAAACATCAGAAGGTACTGTGTGGGCCCACAGTAAAATGCAGTTTTGTTTCTCAAAGGGAACATGCAACACCTTTCAAGCATGGTCAGAAAACGCTGTCGGTTGGTTGTCTAGGTTCCCGAATACATGCGACACAAGAGAGAGAGAGAGAGAGAGAGAGAACAAGAAGGAAAATAATAAAGCCAAGGAGAATAACTAGACTGCGTCTAGCCAGGTACTTTATATCTTATAGCACAGCAAGGAACCTGAAATTCACTTTTAATTCTCCAAGTCATCTAGAAATCGTTCGCTTTTTCTCTACACAAGCGCTGACAAAACCCTAATAAGGACACCATAAATCAAGAGTTTACGGCCATTCGATGCTTTGAGGATACCAAGCTGCATAGTGACAGTGGCCACCGCGGGATGTCGCCACGTGCCCGCACCCGCGCTTGCTTTTTCACTGACAGTAAGCCGCCTGTTCTAAAATAAAAAAAGAAGAAGGCTCGATGACAAGACGCGGGCTGCTTAACAGACGGATCTTCTTTTACCTTTTTTCATCCTGCTCTGCGCACCTTTAATTACGCTCGTCGGAAGGAAAGAGGAGAGACAGCACTCAAAACGTGAGGCTAATACCGGTAACATCGCTGGTACCTGACGGAATCTAAAAGTTTTTGTGATAATCAATTAGTGAGATAATAAACTCTTTCAATGAATCCATTGAATGGTTATTTCGAAAAATGTCGCAGATAGTATTTAAAGAAAGTTCTAGAATGACGCCTTTTATTGAACCGCATTTAACATTATACAATAATATCTGTCATCACTGCCAATGGGAAACACAAAGATCACAGTTAACTCCCAAAAATAGAGCAGACACGGACGGCCCTCGTTTAATTTTCACATAAACCCAATATTTTTATTATTGGTTTTAGTTGCATACTTCTGATTTTTCCAGTCACAGACAAGTAGATGATTTTAAGTTCACTTCAAAAACCCCAGGTGGTCGAAATTTCCGGATTCCTCCAGTACGGCGTCTCTCCTAATCATATCGTGGTTTTGGGACGTTAAACCCCACATATCAATCAATCATTCAACCGCAGAAATCATTCAACCGCACGTTTCGATTTGCTTGCCATTCGGCGCGCGATCTTCCAATTTGTTGCTATCGCGTTCGTTGCTGCGCCTTTACGGCAAAGCTGTCACTTTTTATTTGAGTTCGGTCAGATTGCAAGAAATAGGTGACCTGGACACCATGCTGCCAATAAAGTAAAATAATGCTGTACATTATCTCCTACGCCAATGTTGTTGCTATTTCAGATGGGTCTGTAATCAATGTACCACACGGCATCAAAAAAAAAAAACAGATTATCACTCGTACAGCACTGCCTGTAAAGCGTGCTTCACATTTGGCTTACGACCACTAGAGGAAGAAAATTACTTTGACAACTAGAGAAAACATTTTTCACTATCAAGCAAACAAACTTTTTGGTCTTGCGCTAAGATTCAATAGGATGTCCCTACTCAGTCTACGGTATTTTGCAAATTCGTTTTAATGATATACTTAGATATGCAAAACCTCGCCAAGTTTTCATAGGCACCGTACGACGAGCAAAATATCTGCAAAAACGTATTTCAGACATGGTTAATGCGGTTGCTTCGAATACAATAAGTACATTTAGAAGCTACTGTCAGCATTCGGGCGTGTCTCAGTAAAATGATGCTTTTTCAGTAATTATAGCTTAGTTATCCAGCAAGGCCACCTTCAACTTCGGAGAATTCTGCAGCGAAGGGGCTACGTGAATAACTACTGAAGTAACCATAATTTAGAGAAATTATCTATCGTCAACAAGGGATAAAAGAAATAGTATTATCTAAGAAAAGTCTGTATCAGTAACAGTTTACACCATCATAGTAGTTGACAGCAAATGGAAATGGCTACACAACAGGTTTTAGTTATGTAAAATTATTGATATGTTTTAAGGGCATTTTGGAAGAAACCATCACTGAGAGGTCATTGTTAGCAGAATGGAAGATAGTCGCATCCCTCTTTTGTTACTGTTTTGTTTTTCAGGCGATGTCTGCAGCATCTATTCTTAGACTTGTAAAAACAAACAAGAATGTTTTATTGAAGCAGCAGTCTCTAATGGACCTTTTTTTTTCTCTCCCTCCACCTCGCTCAACTCCCAGCCCGAACGAAGAATAAAATGAAGCACCCATGTTTCTTCGTGTAAGTGCAATTATGCATAATTTTAGGAATATGTAGTTGATGGCTAGGAATACTAGCATTGAGATACGTCTATCGTTTACCCAAGAGCTACTGCACTAAAAATCCCGACCGATAGCGTCACGTGGCAGACGCTAAACACAACCCCAGCAAATTGAAAAAAAAAGGAAGGAAAGCCCGTTCAGTGGCATGTTCGGACGGCGTCTTGTTTGTGGGCCTTAAGATTGGAACACGAGAAAGTAGCCTTGCGATTCTGGAATCATTTATATTAATCAGTTTAAAATATAATAATCATCCATGTAACATCCTCATGTAAGAAAATAGCGTGTTGTATTTCTTCTGGGGAGCCCCATCGCTTGTTTCTGATAGACAAGAAACAGTAAATCTCTACGTGAGGCATATGACGATGCTTACGGACAGATGTTTGCTGAAAGTTATATTCGTGGCAAAACGCCGCAGTCTATTGTATCTGCCAACATTAATACGCTAACTGTAGTAAACAGAGAAAGTAATAGCGGAATAATATTATGAAAAAGTATTGTTAGTGCTCGGTTTGTCGTAATGTCTAACATGTTCACAAAAACAATAAAACATACAATGTTGCTATTGGGAACACCACTAAGGGCAAGAATCGCGTTCAGAGAGATGATGTCACGTAGCTCTTTTAGCGCTATGCTTAGACGCGGTCGTGGAGACTAGATTGGATCCTAGAAAAGGAAGCAGTGGGTAAGGTGACGAGAACAACAACGTGGGTCGGAATGAAGGGCCAACCGGACAATACGTGAGACTGAAATCCCGCCGAGGGAGGCACTGTACATCTTCAGTCGAAAACAAAGCCGCAGGAAGGGGAGAAAGAAAGAGTGAGAAAAAATTAAAGGGGGAAAAACAAGTCTTGCGGTGACTCGACCGGGAAGAAAGATGACGCTGGCTTGCGCAGTGGGGAAAGCGAAGGAAGTGCGGGGGATAATGGGAAGCCCTCGGGACTCGAGGAGGCCTCGGCGCCGACTGGAAACTGCAGTCTCGGAGACGCGTAGGCGTCTTGTTTTATGGTTTGTTTGCATGACTTTTGACGAAGCGCCAAAGGAGCACGGTTGACAAGACGTGCTCTACGAGCAACGAAAGGAGAAAAAAGTAATACGCTAAGAAAAAATATGTGAAGGTTTTAAGCCACGGACCAAATTAAGAGCTCCTTCTGTGAGGAGAAGAAAAACTTTAGCACCATGAGTAAGCAAGGCGGGTTTTCGTCTTTCTCGGTTCTTTTCCTCGTTGGCGAAAGAGCATGTTTGTGGGGTAGTGTTAACAAGGACTGCCTGATTCTCAGGAAAGTTGGCGCTGACCCTTGCTTCGCTGGCTTTCTGCAGGAAATCACCTAGTGTTGGGAGAAGCCGCTGTTAACGTCGGCCAAAGTAGACTTGAATTACCTGATTTCTAAGGCCGGCCGGGAAAAAAACGCCAGGCCTGAGCCGTACGCGCAGCACACTCACAGCAAAAGCTAGGAGAGTGGCCTTTCAGAGCATTTTCAAAACAATCATTGGGTAACTATACTGCAAGCACACTTACTTGGTACCCACTAGGGCATTAATAATAAACGTTTGGTAGTAGGCCAGCATTTCCTGTGTTATTTTTCATCATTCTTCCGAGAAGCGTGGTATCCGCTAAACACTTGCAAGGAGTTTTGTGCCTTTGGGACGTTAAACCCCACATATCAATCAGCAGTTTTGTGCCAATTGTCCATGCAGTGGCTGACGACGATGAGGAATTATGGCTGAAGTTAGTACGCGCGACAGTTAATAGGCGAACAAGAAGAAGCTTTTGTGATGGTTTGCAGCATTGGACGGCCCACTCGGTACGATATCCGCTTTGTGTGATGACTGGTTGTTCTTTCGCTGTTGTAAGACGCTTTAGAAGTCGTCAAGCCAGCTTAAGGCAAGTTTGACAGCAAGTCACAAGCACCGGTATAGCTCTGTGGTGGAATACTATGCTGGCACCCGGCGGACCCGGGTTCAAGCCCCGTTGTGCCATTTGTGCAAGGTTATTTTTTTCTATTTTCGCGCGATGTACTTACAGGCATCGGTGGCGGTGGCAGCGGACAACAATAACTGCGCGTGACCAGAAAAGTGATCTAATAACAGCTTTCGCTGTAAAAGAAGGATCAGGTAAAGGGGGGTGTTGTAATCGGTAATTTTGGTGCTGAAAAAGTGGGTGTGGGAGTTTGATTCAGTCGTTTTCAAGCTTATCAAGCAACCCAATGGCCGTTGCTGAAGTAGTGTGCTTGAAATATTTCATTTTCACGGTTTTCGTAAAGTCCGTTAACTCATTTTTTTTACTGGTGGTTATTTTGGAAGACAACTACATCGTATCGTGATACAACTTTTCGGGGTAGAGCTTTATTTTCGCGAGCTCTCCACACTCCTAATGTTGGTAGAGTGGAGCACTTGCCCACGTAGCGGGGACGTGCATCCAAGTTACAATTCGTCATTCACGGTGTAAAATGTAGTGGTAGGTTTCGCTTGTTAAAAAAGTTCTAGATCTGTCTTTCTTACCAAGACCAGTCCTCCACTAATGCAACTAAATCCCAAGATTAAAACAAGCGCGGTAGGTGCTAAAGTTGTCTTGGAAGTGCTGAAGTTCTCGAGTGTATCTGAAATTTCTCCAGTTCTCCTATGGGGCTTCTTGTAGCTATAATTTATTGCGTGCACCTAAATCCTGGTGTACAACCAACCATCAAAGCAGCAAGGAGAATTGCTGTCGCCCTTTAAGAACTAATGAAAGGAAAGCTGGACAAGATGGAACGCGATGCCGTCATCACAAAGGTGAAAGAACCGTGCTCATCGTCCAACCATATGGTCCTCCACTTTTCTTACTTTTTCTCTCTCTCTCAGCCTATGATGTAGTCTGTACCACGCTCCAGTGAGTTAATTTATACACCATTGCTCGCTTTCACACCCCAAAATACTCCCTTCCACCTCACCGCAAGCTGGCTTTGGTTGACGGGCGCTCAGCGTCACACAATTGTTCATGCAATCACTACCCGAAATATCCTGTGTTGCTTAGTACGTACAGGCGCGGCGTTGATTATCGGCTCGGGTATGAACGGTTGACTATCGACCAGAGTACAGCAGCGTGCCACACTGGCTCCACAGATGGCTGGCTTGCGTACACTCAGCGCAGACAACCAAAAAAAGCGTCTGTTTACGCAAGGCTGCCGAAAACGAATGAGCTAGTTAGCAGGGCGACGGCTATTCTGAGAGTTTCTCCGGAGAGACAAAGGTGCAGGTTATTCTTGGATTGCATCCGGAATGCGACGTCAAGTTATCGTATTTCTTTCTGTGTTTGTTGTTGCTGACATTTTTTTAACAATAAGTGAGACGTCATCGCTGTGTGCTGGGATCAGCCAGGAACTACGTAAGCCACTTTCCTTCTCTTTTCACCACAGTGCTTTAGGCAGAGACAGGCACTCGCCACATTCTCTCTTTGTAGAAAAACGGCATTATTTTCTAAATGCTGTTATTTCAACTTTAGTTCATTGAGAATTTGTAAATAATTTTATTAGCCTTTATACATCGCAAATAGTGGGAACAACACTCTCTGTCTGGTCATCTAATGTTCTGCATCCCACCTGGCTTGATAAGGCATCGACATATTTGCGAAGCATAGAAACGAACGAGAACAAATGAGAGGACAACACGCGTTTTTACTGAGCCTGTATGGCACCCTCTCATCTGCCTTCGTTCGTTCTGCGCTGTCCAAGTATGTCGATGCCAGATCACCAAGAAGCCCAAGCTACCGTTATATCAAGTTGTTCCGGCAAGTTCCCCAGTCGGGGCCTGCATATTACGGCACCACTAAATGAACGTCGCCAGAAGACGTTAGGATGTGCTAATGCAGCACGGAATCCAAAAAACAATGCAGTAGGTTTGTACAAACCGAAGGAAATTGCATTGAAAGTCTTTATTTGGTTCGCAGTACTTCGTAACGCATTCGTTGTTACTTCTCATAACAACTGTTATAAGCAGCGCGCACGATGATATAGTGTTCTTGAGGTTCGTTTAGTGCAAACAAACGTCTTTCATTACGCGCCTCTCTTCCCTCATTGTTCAGCAAAAAAAAGTTATTTTTGTTATCATGCGCGTTTTATGATTATTGCACCATAATTTACATCGTTACAGCCCCCCTCACTTCTTTAAGTCCAAGCACAAATGAGAATTGCGCTAAATGACTTCCCATAAAATGTTTTCACCGCTTTCCTCTCCTGAACAACTAGAGCTTCAAACATTTATCTTTTGCACCAGCGACACTATTTAATTGCACATTTTTCACGAAAGTCTGAAACTGTTCCCGCGAATCATCTTCTTTGGCTCGTACATTCAAATGTACGAACGATGTTCTCGAGAAATGCGGACAATGCGTTGATTTATGCTTTGCGCGCCGGAGTTGGCGTGCAGCTCAATGTAATCCCACTTGATTTTCGCACCTCTGTTCAGTTGATGTACAATGCGCAAGCCCGCACGACACAATCACTTCTTCCCATCAAACGCGAGGAGTGAAGCGGAAGAGAATAGGAACCGAGGAAGGACGTGTGAGCAGGACCTCTCAAGAATATGTCGCGCATGTCAGGTCGAGAACAAAACATGAAAAAAGAGAGTGCTGAGATATGTAAAATACTGCTTGAAAGAACAAACGCGGAAAAAAAGCAAGGAAGGAACAGGAGGGAATGAGGAAGAGGTGTGTGCCAACAACTATAGGCGGGCGAATATATGAAAGAACGGTCGGAGAACCATTGAGGATTAGAATTAAGGAGGGGCTTCGAACGAACTAAGAAACGAAAGAACAGATGAAGAATACGCCAAATGCACACGTAGGGACAGTAGGTGGCGCCTGCAGAATAACCGTCGTTTCTTTGCAGCTCACCGCTTGATTCGCGTCACAGCACTGCCCGAACCAACCTCCTCGTGTACGTAGAGGTTTCTTCTTTTCGTCGTACACACGTCCCTTTCTCCATCTAATCTCCTCTCTCGCTACGATTTACACATTTTTTTCCTTCCGTGAGCCGCTCTCTAGCTTAGGAGCAACGAGTTTTGTAATTCAAATTACCCCGTCCTCGGCACCGTCCACCGCTGCTGCGTACATGGGCACAACAGAGGAGGAGTAGGAAGTAGGGGTATCATGGCTGTCTATGCGATAGGATGGCGAAAGAAATGTGCGCGCGGCAAGGCAGCCAAATCAGCATGCCGTTCTACTCCCTTCTTCGCGCCTACGTTTTCGCCTCCTTCTTTATGGTTCGTATATTCAGCTTCTCCAGCTTCCGGTGACCGTGGCTGCGCATTCTCGTCGAATAAAGTGTGCCTTGCTCCCCGAAAGGTTGCTTACTCTAGTTTTTTTTTTCTCTTGCAATGGTCGAGACAGGTATAGTCAAAGGGCTCGTAAAGAACCCCGCGATTCTTTTCTTCTTTAGTTCTTAAGCCGCCCAGGTTTATCTCGTTCACTTTCTCTAGAAGCAGAATACTCTACCTCTTATTGATGAATTCTTGTGTGTGTGTGTGTGTGTGTGTGTGTGTGTGTGTGTGTGTGTGTGTGTGTGTGTGTGTGTGTGTTTGCAAGCCATATCTTATAAGGTCGCCTTGTCACTTTCATTGACTGCAGGGACACCATTTCAACACATTCTTTTTGATTTCAATCCTGATCACCAACAGGTAGATCGGGCACTGCAGGCTCTGTTTGGTACATCTTCGCGAGACTGAGAGTTGCCACCAGTGTAATACCAGGACAGTAAAAAAAAGGACGATCACGAAGGTATTATGAAGGTGTGGACACGTTTAGCTTAAATGCTTCAGCATGCATGCGTTTAATGAGAGAATACATTCGTTTGTGATGAAGTGAGCGAATAGAGCATGCAGTGGGCAGTGTACCTGGCGTCCACGTAATAAACGAAGAGACAAAGAAGCTCTGACATCATGGCCGTGCCATCAGCTTAGTCACTAGGCCATTATAAACGCTTGGGTTTCTTGGGATTTCTGTTCCCACTCTATTTTTTCTTTCATCATAGTTCTGTATGTTTGTCAATTTTCTTTTCTCTATTTCTCTCTTTTTTCCTTATTATGCATTATTTTGTCCCCTCTTCTTTTAACTTCTCCTCACTGCCACTCCTGCTTCATATGCCCTTACTTTACCGTGCTATACAAGGCTATGCTATTGTGCGCTAGCGTGCTTGGATATCGAAGTGGTTAATACCTCCACCTTCGCGTGTAGGGTACAGGTGTTAAAACTTCGCGTCACCAATAAGTTCTCTTAACAAGAATTTCTCCTTTTCTCTTTCTATATCTATCGGTACTCATTGTCTCAATCATCATAGTTATCATCCCACGCTGATCAAATCCGCGCACTTTTTCTTGGAGTGAAGCAGAAGAGGACGAACAGAGCGAATGCTGGTTCACGATGATTATAGTTTACTGTTCGATAAGTATGGACTGACGCACGGCTTCCAATTCATCCGCTGTTGAAGGTGCGGTCCGTACGTTTATGCTCAGCATGATCCATTCCCCTGATTAGGTCGACTTCACTGGTCTACAGGCATTCCTTCTCTCCCGAGTTTCAAAAACCTGAAGCAGCAAGCACTGTGTAAACGTTTCCGCATAGTGCAGCTTGTCGAGGCAAACGCAATTTTAAAAGCCGCGTTTTCTACCACCCATAAAGACAAGAACGTGCGAAATAAAGAAGGCTACACTTGCCTAAAGTTTCCTTATATTTCACACTGCACTGTACTCTCAATTTAGGAGCAATTAGTGAAAGAAATTGAGATAAACGAGCTGGCGTTTAGAATAATTGACGTACAGTACTCATTACACCACTTAAGCCGATAAAGTAAAGTCAAAAGGAAAAAAAAGTGTAAAAGCAGACCACCAAACTGGTTCTCGTTTTTGTGGTGCGTTCCAAGAGCGGACACAGCATAAGGCAAATACGCATCCAAGTTTTTTTTCCTAAATTCATTATTTCATGTACGGATTCTTATCGGAATGTGGTCAGAATTTCACGTTAGCCTGGATTAAGCTGGTGAACGTCCGTAACTCGGTAGAATGTCAGACGGTGATAAGAGCTAAGAGCACAGTAATTTGCATAATACAACGCTCTTTGAAACACTAATGAACCAGTTTGTTTTGTGATTAGACCGGAACAGTTTGTGTGAGTCAACATTCCTATAACCTTCGAATAATATTAAAAAAAGTCAAGCCTGCTGGAATATATTCGGGAGCTCTGCATCAAACCGTGATAAAAGACGTGCCCGTAGCAATTATAAAGCAGTGCCATCCTTAGAGTTGTTTAAAAACGTTTTGTAGTTCTTAGATAACTTGGTACACTTAGTCAGCAGGAGGCATTGACTTTGCTAAACGCCATGGCTGTGTTCTCAGATAAGCTCATTGTGGATTGAAGCGCACAAATTTTGCAGCTTATCGCGTTGCCGACAGATAGGCCCACCTACGCTTCACGCGTCTAATTTGTCCTGACTCTCTACTGCTTAGTCTGTGGCACTGCGCTAGAAAATGTGTTAAAAATTAAGCAACGATCTACACTGGCGGGGATTAAATACACAAGCAGAAACGCGTTTAAGCTCGGCTAAGTAGTCTTCCGCCTCGTTCTCAGACTTATGAACAGAGACTGATTTCTTTCTTAAGCTCTTCGCGACAAACACCTTACGTCAATGCCGGAAATTGTGAGTTGATTGATTTGATTGATATGTGGGGTTTAACGTCCCAAAACCACTATATGATTATGAGAGACGCCGTAGTGGAGGGCTCCGGAAATTTAGACCACCTGGGGTTCTTTAACGTGCGCCCAAATCTGAGCACACGGGCCTACAACATTTCCGCCTCCATCGGAAATGCAGCCGCCGCAGCCGGGATTCAAACCCGCGCCCTGCGGGTCAGCAGCCGAGTACCTTAGCCACTAGACCACCGCGGCGGGGCGGAAATTGTGAGTTTAGGACGCCACCGGTAGTTAAGACGACGTCGGGACCTAACCCTTCGCAGTGCCGTAGATGAATCTTCTTTAAATGCAGACTTCATTCACCATACTTGTCACTGTGTGATGTTTCGAAAGACTTGTGCATGCGTTTTGTACGACTGATTTGTTCATTAACATACCATAACGCATTTTTACCACAAAATTTAGCTGGATTTTCGGAAAACAGCTTTAGACGTTAAGTACGCATCAGGTATGCCTAGCGTACAGCGATAAGATTTCCAACTCATTTGGAACTACATAAATTAACGTTAATAAAGAGTTCATTTTCCAATATGTCCAGCATTCGATGTCTTGTCACCTGTATTTTTTTCACCCTGTGTCTGTGTTAACTAAGCGTACCTTTCAAGATGAATGAACACCAACTAAGTGATTGACATTTCGACTGCATTGTACACACGAGCGAATACATCTTCATAAGTACCAGACGTGTGCTGTGCTGTTTTGTGCTGGTTGGAACGAATATAAAGGAGGGACAATATTATAGACTTCATTCGTTGGCTTTTGCACATTTCTTTATTATTGTGTTGTGATATGTGCGTATGCGTTTTTGCATATGTGTGCTCGAGTGTTCTATTTTCTAGACACTGTCTCGTGTGTTTTCTTTTAGGATACGTGTTCAACTTTCACTCAAGGGCTAAGAAGTAGCCGGCGCCATACTTGTGCGCCAACATTTTCTTATGTATCACATCAATGGAAAAAAAACCCACTTTACAGTTCTCCACAAATAAAGAGTACTTTGAAGGTTAGTTTATGTTTGTCTGAACCTGCCGGACCATAAAGTAGGGGCATGCTAATTTTCAATACATCAATTGTTCTTGCGAGGTTTTTGTTAATGACAACATTGATTTACATATATTTCTAGCTTGACGCCGTCCCAGCTATCATAAATTCCTTAGGCGCAGTCGTTTCGATGCAGAGTGATATACCGTAGGAGTCTCGACTATCATTGTTGTGGGCGTTGTGTTTTATCGAGGATGAGACGGGACTATAAAGGATATAAACATTCAGTAGGACCATGCAATTTCACTCATTGCACTTTCTCGATGAACACAGCGATAAGTGTGTGAGTGTCTCGAAAATTAATGGTATGCACGTGACAAGAACCCGACCTAGAGTAGCACACGGCCAGCAAAAAAAAATAACAACAGTGTTAACTAAATGCTTTCTCGCGCACAGCAGAAGGCACATTCTTGTGTGTGTATTGAAAGATAACGAATTATCAAAAAAATATGGCAGGCCTGCACGAAACGCACAGCACATTCAGAGCGAAAGCTGGTAAAGCCGCCTTTCTAAAGCCTATTTTTAACAATTATTGGGTAATGGCACCGGAACACTTGTGGAGTACCCACTTTGCCATAAATTATGTAAACTTCTGTGTATTAGGGAATTCATTTGATTTGATTCCTCTAAAATGCGGCACGTACCCACTCTAAGAGAGAGGCCAAAAAAAGTTACGTAATTTTGAGCATTGCAATTGCGTTTATGCATTAATTTAAAATGAAGTACAAATAAGTCAACATGCTATTCTTCGTCATTCTTTGCAGAAGCAAGATGCCCGCTACAGACGTGCAATTAAGTTTCAATACTGTGACTGAAGAATTATTACTCCGGCTTTTGTGATGGGAAGGAGCATTAGACGGCATGCTTGTTACACAATTCACCTTGCGTGACGCCTCGTTCGTCCTTTGCTGTTCAAAAGCGCTTCGTTACTCGTATTACCGCGATCCCTTTCCCGACACGAAGCTTGCTTAAGGGCAGTTTGCAACGGAGATTAAAGCATCAGCGTAGCTCAGTGGTAGACTGCTGGGTTGGCACGCGTTAGACCCGGCTACGAATCCCGTTATGGCATTAGTGTTTTGTATGCTAGAGGCTCGTGTACATAATGTCGGTGCACGTTAAAGAACACCAGATGGGGAAAGTTCTGGAATCCTGCACTACCGCGCCTCTAATAATCGTTTGTTTTGGGACGTGAAAGATTAGGAATGATCATTACAGTGAATGTGGGCAAAAGTCCGTGCTTTGTTCCAGCTTTCGTGGTGATTTCCGGTGCGAATAAAAAGAAATGACAAGTCAAGTATTGTAATTTTGCTAATCTAGAAAAGTGCACACACGAATCTGCATCAGATATTTTTGGTTGGACCTTCAAGATAGCAAGCGCTTCAAAACAATTTTTCTTTTTTTCGTGCCAAGATACTATATCACTTAATTTTTCGTTGTTGTTCAGGTGATGCCACATTTTCAGCTTGCGGAGTATGATGCCAAAACTTGCAGTGATAGACGTGCATCGTCTGAGCTCATGTTTTTTTTGTTTGAGGTTTAGCCAATATTTTTTTTTGCTTGCGTGTTGCTGATTCTTCCTGAAGAACAGACTACCTGCAACGTGGTGAGCCTACGTCATCAAGCCGGTATTTCGCAGACAAATGTTGTCCTGTTTGATTAGTTTTTTTTTTTGAACTGAGAACACTAAGCTTGTCATGACGCTACGGACAAGCCTGGCATGCCCAACTGACGTCGCGCCCACATCATTCATGCTTGGTGAGCGTGCGGCTCCCGGCTCGTTCGACACCAGCTCTTATTTTACACCCTCCAAGCCAATACGCGAGCCTCCCTTCGAAATCCAGTGACTTCTGAAGCTTCCCTGATGTAAGTGAGAACGTGGGTGTGACACAGTATGCGCTGTCACCGGAATCGTCTGACAGGCTTGCTGCCCCCGATGTGGCAGCGACCTCGTCTACCAGAACGACGGAACCTTTGGACGACGGGGGTCAAAGAAACGTGGTCGCCTATACCGACTTCAAGCGCTCCCAAAAAGACTGCGCCCCTGACGGATGAGTCGGCACCACTAAAGCAATGGTTTTGTCCACGCAGCTACACAACGTGCCCATAATAGTCCGGAGCAGGCAATCGCAGATGCCACAGGAGAGAATGACCTATCCGATTTTATTTGAAGGAGATGTGATTTTTAGATTTTACGCAAGTAACAATTGCCTTCAAATTACTGCTCGTGATGAGAGCCATATTGGTGCACTATACGTACTGTGGCGTTTAATCGTATTAGTTAACGGCAATCTGTGCGCTCTTGACGTAGACATGTGCACATCGTCCCTTAAGCAACACGCATAGGCAGCTCTCATGGCATGATAAAGATAAGGCAAGGGGTGACTGTCGACTACACTAAAGTGCATATCCGCATCGAGCAGGCAGCGACCACCAATCTGCACATGTTCGACAAAAGACAAATGCTGCTTTTTGCAATCGATACGGGACGCATACCGCTGCACTAGGTGTTATAAATAATTAAACGCAGAAATACTCAACGCCACATCATAACCTTGTCATATCAAGGTTTATACGCCATTGTGCAGCCTCTGGCCAGTCATTCGGCGGTTACCATCTTCCGAAAATCTTCACAATTACTCGCAAGTGTGCCGTTGTCGAAACAATGACAATATTAACTGTCTGGCACATCTTTCGTACTCCTGTTATTAGATGTTTCATGATGGCTGAGAGTCTACGGGACGATTTCTAGCAGGTCCGTTCACTGGCACCAGAAATAGATCTTTCCAATAACCATATGAAATTGATCTTTTAGCCAACTCCTGAAACATAAGTCTATTGATTAGCAACAAGACGCTGCTGTTGTTTCCGCAGGAGAATAAATCGCTTTGTCGTTGCCCCCCCTCATCACTGGATGAACCTGAATAGGCTCATGCGTGAAATGGCTACCTCAATACCCATAATGCACTATGAGGGTATGTCCCTGCTGCCTACCTGAAGTAATCAAAGTCAGGTTACACTACTTCGCTCCTTTTGAGCAAGCCTCCCCTTTCACATTTTCACGAAGACTCCTTCAATCAGGTCATTGCAATTTCAGCTTGCACACGCTACCACAAAATGACAACTATACGCCACGACATTGGCGTGCATTCACAGCGACGCTGCCACGCAGACCTTCATAAATTATTGTGACAATATTTTACGTCCGATAATGTATGAATAGTCACACAGGCTTTGCCGCATACAAGATTTTATGAAGGCATGCTTACAAATTCTAACGATCAGCAATTAACACAACATGGAAGAGCGACGTAATAGGGATTATTATGGAAACTAATATTACACCCCTGTCTCGACCGCGCACCGCCTCAGAACAACTTAGTATACTGTTCGAACAATTGGATGCGCGAACTCAAATATCGTAAGACACTGTGGACGGCTTTGTAGCCTGGCAACACCTCATCTGCCAATTCCTAATAAAAAAATTTCAAGCAATCAGTCCATTTGGCACGTCTGATAGAAGAAACAAAAAAAGGTTTACAGGCACCTCTTCGAAAAAACAATTAATGTTTTTCTCTTTCTTTCCTCGACCTGTATCGACCATGTGGAGCGGTATACACCACGCGGGCGAATCTATAACGATGACCGAAAACAGAAGTATTTAGGTAAAAAATGAAAAGGGTGATTTTCAGTGTGTGAAGATAGTAGAACGGTTACGCGGTGCCGTCACATTACAGCCAGCGTCATTGTCTCACTTATTTGCCACCCTCCCTGCCAGGAAAAAAAGCGGTTTTCGGTGGAGTGCGTTCATGCACGGACTTTCTTCCCGCGTGAGTCAATTGCCAGACAAAATGACAGCGGTGTCCGAGAAAATCAATTCCAATGAACATAAGGTGTACAAAGAACATATTGCACGTGCGTCCGGGTTTGAGCGAGCGCATGTGCATACGAGATAGAAAGAGTGGAGATGAAAAGGAAGGTAACGAAATGTGTAGGCGACAGAAGGAATCGAATTGATCCGAGGGAGACAGAGGAGAAGGAGGAGTGCCATTGGCTGTGTGATTACCAGCCGACGCGGATGGCGTAAATGAGATTCGAATAACACGGCACGAAATGACACTTTGATCGGAAAATCGGAGTTTTGCAAAGGGTGATAAAGAAGGCGTTAGGCACCGTGAAAGAAGGCGTGAATGAAAAAAAAGTTAGTGAATAATGAGAAAGTTAAGAGGGGAAAGAGAGAACGGCGGAAGAGAAGGGACACTCAGGGACAGTGTTATACTAATTCATGAATTGTTCGTCACAGCTATCATTTCTTCTTTTTTTCCTTAGTACTGGGCACCTTGTATTTCAGTGATTGCCTCGGGAAAAATTTGTGAGAGATTTAAGAAAAGGTCGACAAAAGACCCGCAAATAAACCCTGAGATTTGAAAGAAAATGTAGAAAGTTAATGTTCTGCCAGGCCCCGCCGTGGTGGTCTAGTGGCTAAGGTACTCGGCTGCTGACCCGCAGGTTGCGGGTTCGAATCCCGGCTGCGACGGCTGCATTTCCGATGGAGGCGGAAATGTTGTAGGCCCGTGTGCTCAGATTTGGGTGCACGTTAAAGAACCCCAGATGGTCGAAATTTCCGGAGCCCTTCACTACGGCGTCTCTCATATTCATATGGTAGTTTTGGGACGTTAAATCTCACATATCAATCAATCAATCAATGTTCTGCCAGCAAATGAACAGTAGCCATGAGAACTACAAGAAAAACGAGACAGCTGTGATGGTTTCAGAGGGAAAATAAACGAAAAAAAAAGAAATGAAGGTCATTTATTTAAAAAAATTGACCAATGTAACAGGTAACCTGGGTACCACATGTAACAAGAGAACATAGATTGAAGAGTCATTTAAAATATTCGCTGGAGTAATAGGGGCCACCCTGCTTTTCCTTTCTTTTTTGATATTGGTTATGGTATCTACACTTTCATTTATTCGGCAACCCTTTTTTATCATACTGTTATCTACTAGGCGTGAACCTTGCTTCCTAGGGCCTAGTGTCCGTTGCTTTCCGTTGTCACTATTTACAAAAAAGAAGGAAAAACCGAGTGAGTGCACCTATGTCGTCATTGAACTTCCATTTATTGTTCACATTCGAACTCAAAATTTTCTCCTCAGATTTGGTTTAAAGATTAAATTGAACAAAAGGAACAGACACACGTATGCACGTATTTTTAAAGAAAGAAGACAGTCTCTAAGCTCGACGAGGATAAGTGGAAAGGCAAGCACCTCGCAGAAGCGGGAAGCTGGGAGCAGCAGCTTGAAAGCATTGTAAGAGCCACATCAATCTAGCCTCAGATGGCTGACACTCTAAGAAAAATGAACCCTTCTGACGTCACTCCGTTCACCATGGAAGAACTGGAAGGTGCGTTAGTCGCTTCTAAGCGCATGTCATCGCCAGGTCCTGATGGTATTACTTATAGTGCGTTGGGACACCTTGGACAAAAAGCTAGAAAAGAACTTTTAACATGCTTCAACAACTCCTGGCTCAGCGGCAGTGTTCCCCGAGAATGGAAAATAAGTCGATTAATACCACTTTTGAAATCGGGAAAATCACCATTGGACTTGACAGCGTATGGCCCTATTGCCCTCGCAAGCTGCCTCGGAAAAGTGATGGAAAGAATGGTTCTATTTCGTCTCGAGTGGTACTTGGAACGATACACCAAATACCCTTCTTGCATGGCAGGCTTTCGTCGGGGCCGCTCCTCCATTGACTGTGTCATTGATTTATCGACATTTGTTCAACAAGAAAAAAGTCGCAAGCGCATATCAGTGGCACTCTTTCTTGACGTGAAGGGTGCATATGATAATGTAGCTCACGATTCCATCGTCACTTCTCTCGCAGCAATGGGCATTGGTGGACGAATGTTTCAATGGATAAAAGACTATATAACTGGCAGGGGTTTCTTTGTGCAAACAGATGAGGGTAAAACTGCTGAACATTACACCTACTGCGGAGTACCTCAGGGAGGTGTTTTAAGCCCCACATTGTTCAATGTGGCCCTCATTGGTCTGGTGAAGGTTCTGCCAAAGTCGGTGTGCCTATCCATATACGCCGATGATATTTGCCTCTGGAGTGCTGCAGTTACTCGCCCTCAGGTGCGTGCACGAATACAGCGGGCAGCAACCCTCACAACAGCCTACCTTCAGAAACAAGGCCTAAATATATCAACTGTGAGGTGCGCGTTGATGGCGTTTACACGCAAACCAATGACGCCATACCCTGTTTACATCAATGGACAGAGTGTCAAATATGCACGGACGCATCGTTTCCTGGGCATAATTATCGACAGAAGTCTTTCGTGGAGCCCACATTGTGCGTACTTGAAGAAGAGACTGCTATCTATTGTGCATATCATGAAATTCTTGTGCGGTAAAGCATGGGGAACTTCTGTGGCCTCCATGCTACAGCTGTACAGGGCCCTATTTCTGGGTCTATTGCGCTACAGCTTGCCGGTGCTGACTAACACTTGCAAATCGAATACTCATTCATTGGAGAGTTTGCAGGGTCAGGCACTGCGTATCTGCCTAGGACTGCCCCGATGCGCTTCTACTTATGCCACAATCATGCTTGCCAAAGACCATCCGGTCAGGACATATATAGTTGTGGATTGCCTCAGAGCGCACATTCGACATGCTAGCCGTGTCCCCGACCACCACTTGGCCCTTCTACCTTCCGGAAGACCACGTGCTACGTTTTCAGACGTCATAGCCAAGTACCTAAACAGCATTCCATCAGGATATACGCCAGCTGCGAGAACGGCATGCCCTTTGTGGTGCCTCGACCAGCCGCAAGTACGTCTAGAAATTCCGGGAATCAAAAAGAAAAGCAGTCACTCCAGAGTAGCATTGAAGCAAGCAACACTGCTATTATTACATGAGTTGTACTTAGACCGAACGCAGATATACACTAATGGGTCCGTCTCATCCAGCAGCTCATCAGGTGCCGCTGTAATTCCGGCTGCAGAAATGACAATCAAGTTTAAGTTGTCGCATATGACTACATCTACGGCATCAGAGCTTGCTGCTATAAGGGCTGCTTTACAATATCTCGTTCAAGAACGTCCAGGAAAATGGGTCATATTCTGTGATTCGAAGGCAGCGCTTCAGAGTTTGCAGTCTACCATGCGTAGGAGGAGCCATGACCAACTGGTAGAAGAAATAAGACATTGCCATCATGAAGCTCTAGCACGAGGGCATGATATTATATATCAATGGCTGCCTGGACATATCGGTATTACCGGAAATCAATTAGCCGATGATGCAGCCCTCTCAGCCCATGAAGAAACCCGTGTAGTCTCGATTCCTCTATCAAGGAATGATGCAGCAAGACAACTTTACCTGCTGGCTCGAGATCTCACACGCACGTTCTGGTCGTCTACCACCTTCCAAAGGTGTCAATTTTATGAACTGGATCCTTCGCTCAAGCTAAAGCTACCATCACACCTTTCCCGCTCCGATGCGACACTGTTATGCCGCCTTTGGTTGGGTGTTGCATTCACAAAGGCGTACTCCTTTCGCATTGGTATGGCAGACACTCCTACATGTGACTACTGCGGAGATGAAGAGACCATCGAACACGTCCTGTGCAGCTGCGCTTGCTACGACACACAGCGATGCCAGCTACGGATGGTTTTGAATCGACTTGACCCCGGACCATTTTGTGTGCAGAAGATACTAGGACCTTGGGCATCTGCCTCAGTTGCGCAGAAAGCAACTAAAGCACTGCTACTCTACCTTAAGTCAACAAACCTGAGCGACCACCTGTAAACTGTGTGTGCTCCCCGAGTGTGCTCGTGATTGTGTGTACCTTCTCATCTTTCTGCAACCTCTTTTCTCCCCTTTATCCCTTCCCCAGTGCAGGGTAGCAAACCGGATGTGCGTCTGGTTAACCTCCCTGCCTTTCCTTGCATCTTTATCTCTCTCTCTCTCTCTGACGTCTTTGGTGTGAGTGAATTCAACTCGACACCGGTGGCTTTTGTTTGAAGTCGCCCGCCTGTTCTTCCACGCGGTGATATCCCCGTTTTGTCGCCAAGTGTAACTCTCCTCTTCTCACCTGCTTAAATACCTGTCATGAGAGAAAACAAGTAAGCGACACAGAGCTGCGGAAGAAATATGAGTTCTCTAGCGGTGACCAGCGGCATTTTATGCGTTTTCGTGGCCCATAGACTCATAAAAAAGGTGGTTGGGACAGTTCGTGTGTATGCTCTATAGTACAAACCACCTGCGGTGTGGGAATATTGTTAATTTCGCGCCTCTAACAATTTTAATTGAATTATTAATTATTCATTCATTTATTTAATTATATTATTTGCGATGAAGAATGTCACGCAAAGAAACTAAATATGCATAACGTGAAAGCGACGTTTCAGTGATTGCAGAATAGAATGTTTTCACACCTGCTCATTTTCCGATTGCTATTTATTCCTTCCGCAGCAGGACCTTTTGGCGCGTTTCTTGCTCGATACCAGGCACGAAGAAGGAACTAAATGACAGCAAGAGTGGTTTTTAATTTGCCTTATCATTAGGGGGCGCGCTCAGGCATTGTTTCTTTGAGTATTTCTTCGTTTTATTGTGCATTCGTGCTCTCGGTCTCTTTTCCGTGCCTGAGCTTCACGGACGAGACGGGTGCTACTTTTTCCTTCTTTCGCCTTCGCCCATGAAAGATGATAGTCCTCCGACGGCTTTCTTATTTGTCTGTGTGTTTTCCCTGTTGCGAGCGGCACGACTTATCGGACAATACCGTCGAGAACAAAACACTGTGCTGTTGCCGGCTGCAAATAGAATCAGAAGGAAGGCTCTACTGGCGTTTTCGGGAAGACTTGTGGGAGGACACGACTGTGATGGTGGTGCACTGGTGCTAACGATTTGTACGCGCTGGAAAATGACGAGAAATAACTAGCGACATGCAGAGCCTTTAGGGTATATTTGTTGTGAGACTGGAAGGGGTAAGGGAGGGCTGAATGGCTGCCTTTAAGTTTTCGAATTGCTTTGGGCATCGGAATGAAAAAAAAGTGGATGCGTTGAAGTGATTAAGATACGCGCAGTTTCTGTAAAAGTATGTCTTCTCTTTTTTGTTATATATATATATATATATATATATATATATATATATATATATATATATATATAATGTCACGTTCCATTTCCCAAGTTTTCGTTATCGTCCCAAAACACCACACGATTCTCAGCGCAAACCGCGCCTGCAGTTTTCCAGAAGGTTCCGGACTGTAGTAGATCATTTCGATAAGATCACGCCCACTGTGCGAACGGTACAGATTGTTCTGGAACCTACGCCACCGCCAGAGATAACGCTAGAACATTCGATGGCAAGAGTATAAATGCCGACGCGCTTCGCCGCTTGCCAGTTGTTGTTGAACGAAGGCCGACGCTCCGTTCACCGCTATCAGTCCGAGGTTGCTATCTGTGCAAGACTGCTGCTGTAATCAGACTTTCCGTTTACTGGGCACAGGTTTGCCCAAATAAACAGTTAAATCCCAACACGAAGTCTCCTGTCTTCGGCCACGTCACGACCCCGTGACATCTGGTGGAAGTGCCTCTTCGTTCATGTACCGGACGCCCCCGTCAAGCCGTGAACCCAGCCCACGTTGCGGAGAAGACACCGACGCCAACCAAGAGCAGCGAACAAGCCGCCGACAGCAAGGTCTTCCACCGGAGTACGGGCTTCTACAAGACAAGCCGCGGAAAGTCAAGGCCATGACCTCTACTGCAGCGACTATGACAACCGGAGCGTCCCAGCCCGCGATCGTCATTCATCAACCCAGGGAACCACCAACGTTTCATGGGTCATCGTTTGAAGACCCGGAAACCTGGCTAGAAACATACGACCGTGTGGCCGCCCTCAACCACTGGAACAACGAAGAAAAGCTCCGTTGTGTGTACTTCTACCTGGAAGACACCGCAAGGACCTGGCTAGAGAATCGGGAGTCCACTCTCCGAACGTGGGATGTCTTCTGCGGCGCATTTCTGCAAACGTTCGCGAGCGTCGCTCGCAAAGAGAGGGCCGCTGCTCTACTAGAGACCCGGGTTCAGCTACCAAATGAAAAGGTTGGAATTTTTACAGAGGAGATGACCTGCCTATTTCGTCACGCTGACCCAGACATGCCTGAGGAGAAGAAAGTTCGTTTCCTCATGCGAGGGGTCAAACAGGAGCTCTTCGCGGGACTAATGAGGAATCTACCGAACACCGTCCAAGAATTTGTATCCGAGGCGACCACCATCGAAAAAACCTTGGACATGCGCACCAGACAGTACAATCGTCGCCTGACTCCACAATGCGCTGCTGCTCAAGCCAGTGACCCCGACAACCTGCGTGAAACGATCCGAGCGATCGTGCGGGAAGAGCTGCGAAAACTGTTGCCTTCGGCGCTACCTCAAGTGGATTCGATCGCCGACATTGTGCGAGAAGAAGCTCGGCAGTCGCTTCTAATTCCCCAAACACCGCTGCCCGAGCCAGAAACTATGAGCTACGCCGCTGCAGTGCGCCACAACGCTCCTCCCCGTCCACGCCGAAACGCCGCCCCATCACACTTCCGTCGCCAGACACCACCGCCGCCCCCCCCCCCCCCACCGATGACCTACCGTTCGCCAGCGGGCCAGCGCAGTGCGCCGAAGAAAACCGACGTTTGGCGCACCCCTGACCACCGCCCACTGTGCTACCACTGCGGCGAGGCCGGGCACACCTACCGCCGTTGCCAGTACCGACAGATGGGACTGCGTGGCTTCGCCGTCGATGCACCACGTCCGCAGCCAGGGGAACGCCCACGTGACATCGCCGACTACCCGACAGGAACTCAATGGACACCACGAAGTCCTTCCCGTTCGCCGTCGCCCAGCCGCCGCATGTCACCGCACCCCCGGCAGTACTCCGGCCCAACGCGGGGCCGGTCTCCTAGCCCGTATCCGGGAAACTAAGGGCAGCAGCCGGTGGAAGTGCGGTTGCTGTGCGACGAACTACCGAAGATCCTCCGACGACGAAGACGCCGCGACGGAGCTTTCCGAACACAACGCCAACCAGGCAAAGCCCTGACGGCGAAAGCTCACTTACCGAAGGTGGCCTGACGACGCAACATGGAAGCAGCGGAACAAGCCGACGCAGCCGTGACCCGACGCCACGCCCTAACTGTAATGCGAGACGGCGAACTAGCGACCTCGACGTTCTTATCGACGGCCACAGTGTGACTGCTCTCGTCGATACTGGAGCTGACTATTCTGTCATCAGTGGGTCGTTCGCCGCGAAGTTAAAGAAAGTGAGGACAGCTTGGAAAGGCCCGGAAATCCGCACAGCTGGAGGTCATCTCGTAACGCCTGCAGGAATCTGCACAGCGAGAGTCACCATTAACGGCCGTATTTATCCTACAGACTTCGTAGTCCTACAGCGTTGCTCGAGAGATGTCATCCTTGGCATGGACTTTTTATGCCTCCATGGTGCTGTCATCAACCTAAAAACAAAGCCGATAACGTTATCCACAGAAGAAGCACTACCGCCGCGCACGCCGTCAGGACACCATGCCTTGAATGTGCTGGAAGAACAAGTCACCATTCCGCCTCGCTCAAGCGTCATTATTTCAGTCGGCGCTCCTAAATCACCTGACTTGGAAGGCGTCGTTGAAGGCAGTCAGCATCTGTTGGTCACCCGAAATATTTGCGTCGCAAGAGAAATTGCAGAGCTGCGGGGAGGCAAAGCAACGGTTATGCTCACGAATTTCAGCAATGAGTACAAACATGTGAACAAAGGAACAACGGTCACATACATTGAAGAAATTGTCGAAGCCACCAGTGCTTTCACCCTCGCCGATTCAGCGGAACCTGCTCAGAGGAACCAAGCCCCTCCCATAGCTTTTGACGTCAATCCCAGACTTCCGAACGATAAGCAAGAACAGCTCAAGGCCCTGCTCCTGCAATACGAAGATTGGTTTTCGTCGTCATCGAAAATTCGGCAGACCCCAATCACGAAACATCGCATCATAACCGAAGAAAATGCCAGACCACTCCGTCAGAGTCCGTACAGGGTTTCGACGCAGGAACGTGAGTCCATGAAGAGACAAGTTGATGAAATGCTGCGGGATGACATTATCCAGCCGTCCAAGAGCACATGGGCATCCCCCGTGGTGTTAGTGAAGCAAAAGGATGGGACCCTACGTTTCTGCGTCGATTATCGCCGCCTGAACAAAATCGCAAGAAAGGACGTGTATCCTCTCCCACGAATAGACGACGCACTTGATCGGCTCCACAACGCCAAGTACTTTTCGTCAATGGACCTCAAGACTGGCTATTGGCAAATCGAAGTCGACGAAAGAGACCGAGAGAAGACGGCATTTATAACACCGGACGGCCTCTTCGAGTTTAAGGTGATGTCCTTCGGCCTTTGCTCAGCGCCTGCAACTTTTCAACGCGTTATGGATACAGTACTGGCAGGATTGAAGTGGCAGACTTGCCTTGTGTACTTGGACGACGTCGTCGTGTTTTCCTCGAGTTTCGACGAGCATCTTCGGCGCCTTGAAGCTGTACTTCAAGCCATCAAGACGTCCGGACTCACACTGGAGCCAGAAAAGTGCAGATTTGCGTATGAGGAGCTCTTGTTTCTGGGGCACGTTATCAGCAAGTCTGGAGTTCGTCCCGATCCGCGGAAAATAGCCGCCATCGCCAACTTCCCGCCGCCCACTGACAAGAAAGCCGTGCGCCGATTTCTGGGCCTGTGCGCCTATTATAGGCGGTTCGTGAAAAACTTCGCCCACATCGCCGATCCTCTCACTAACCTTACCAAGGCCGACATGGAGTTCAAGTGGGAAACGCCACAGGAACACGCTTTCCAGGAGCTTAAACATCGCCTTCAGACGCCTCCGTTACTTGCCCATTTCGACGAATTCGCCGAGACAGAAATACATACTGACGCAAGCAGCGTAGGTTTTGGCGCCGTTCTTGTGCAGAGGGCTGACGGACTTGAAAGGGTTATTAGTTACGCCAGCCGATCACTATCCAAAGCAGAAGCAAATTATTCCACAACAGAAAAGGAGTGCCTCGCCATCATCTGGGCTACGTCGAAATTTCGCCCCTACCTCTACGGCAGGCCCTTCAAAGTTGTGAGCGACCACCACGCCTTGTGTTGGCTAGCCACCTTGAAGGACCCTTCAGGTCGCCTCGCACGATGGAGCCTGAGACTTCAAGAATATGGCATTACTGTCATTTACAAGTCCGGCAAAAAACACTCTGACGCCGACTGTCTCTCTCGTGCGCCTGTCGACCAACCGCTACCCGACGACCCGGATGACGACTACTTCTTGGGAACGATAACTACAGACGACTTCGCTGAATGACAGCGGGCCGACCCGGAACTTAAGGCCCTAATAGAATACCTCGAAGGCAGGACCGCCGAAGTCCCGAAGGTATTCAAGCGCGCACTTGCGTCGCTCTTCCTACGAAACGGTCTTCTACAAAAGAAAAACTTTTCACCGCTTCGAGCTAGGTACCTCCTTGTGGTGCCTTCAGCTCTGCGACCAGAACTCCTGCAGGCCCTGCACGACGATCCGACGGCAGGGCACCTCGGTGTTTCTCGCACGCTCGCGAGGATACAAGAAAGGTACTACTGGCCACGTCTTACCACCGACGTCACTCGTTATGTGAGGACATGCCGGGACTGTCACCGACGCAAGAAACCGCCGACAACGCCGGCGGGACTTCTGCAGCCAATTGATCCACCTTGTCGACCTTTCCAGCAGATTGGTATGGACCTATTAGGGCCGTTCCCGACGTCGGCTTTCGGAAACAAGTGGATCGTGGTAGCTACCGACTACCTCACCCGCTACGCCGAGACAAAAGACCTGCCAAAAGGCAGTGCATCCGAGGTAGCTAAGTTCTTCGTCGAAAATAACGTCCTACGTCACGGCGCTCCGGAGGTCCTTATCACCGACAGAGGAACGGCATTCACTGCCGACTTAACTCAAGCGATCTTGGCATACAGCCAAACAAACCACCGCCGGACGACAGCGTACCACCCACAGACCAACGGCCTCACCGAGCGGCTTAACAAGACGATCGCCGACATGCTGTCAATGTACGTCGATGTCGAACACAAGACGTGGGACGCCATTCTTCCGTATGTGACCTTCGCATACAACACGGCGGTGCAGGAGATGACGCAGATATCTCCATACAAATTGGTCTACGGAAGGAGCCCGGCAACGACGCTCAATGCCATGTTACCCAACGTCACCGACGAAGAAAGCCTCGATGTGAGCGAGTACCTTCAACGTGCCGAAGAAGCCCGACAACTTGCGCGTCTCCGTATCAAAAATCAACAGACGACAGACAGCCACCGTTACAACCTTCGACGACGTTTCGTGGAATACCAGCCCGGTAAACGTGTTTGGGTGTGGACGCCGATACCCCGACGTGGACTAAGTGAAAAGCTTCTGCGACGCTACTTCGGACCGTACAGGGTGGTTCGACGTCTCGGCCCACTTGATTATGAGGTTGTCCCCGACGGCATCACGAACTCTCAACGACGCCGATCTCGACCTGAAGTCGTGCATGTCGCGCGCCTCAAGCCGTTTCATGCGCGTTAACAAACTGAAACAGTGTTTTTTGTATTATTGTTTCATCGTAATTTATTCATTGTACTTTCTTGCATTATTAATGTACCTTCATCTTTAGTTAAAGCATCGTGACGATGCCTTTTTTTCAGATGGGGGCGATGCCACGTTCCATTTCCCAAGTTTTCGTTATCGTCCCAAAACACCACACGATTCTCAGCGCAAACCGCGCCTGCAGTTTTCCAGAAGGTTTCGGACTGTAGTAGATCATTTCGATAAGATCACGCCCACTGTGCGAACGGTACAGATTGTTCTGGAACCTACGCCAGCACCAGCGATAACGCTAGAACATTCGACGGCAAGAGTATAAATGCCGACGCGCTTCGCCGCTTGCCAGTTGTTGTTGAATGAAGGCCGACGCTCCGTTCGCCGCTATCAGTCCGAGGTTGCTATCTGTGCAAGACTGCTGCTGTAATCAGACTTTCCGTTTACTGGGCACAGGTTCGCCCAAATAAACAGTTAAATCCCAACACGAAGTCTCCTGTCTTCGGCCACGTCACGACCCCGTGAGAATATATATATATATATATATATATATATATATATATATATATATATATATATATATATATATATATATATATATATATATATATATATATATATATATATAGTGAGTATGCGGAAACATACATGGTCTTCCAAATCAATACTACCTTCCCGGGGCACGATCACACTTTCATGTCAGGTTGGTTAAATGAGAGTGCATTATATTCTGTGTTTTTACCGTCCCTGCACATAATATAGTTAAAAATAAAACAAAATAGCATCATCGACAACCACACCGCATCATGCGGAAGTGACACGAAATCACAGTACCACATGGGCCCAACTTGAAATTTTTGTACAATTCTAGCATACGTATTACATAGACTTTTTATTTGCCCAATGCAAGCTTGCGACAAAAGTATTTCGTGGTGAACACAGATGTCGTAGCGAGATTACGTGCGATATTGCGAGTGCGGCGCCTAGGAGCGAACGAACAAGAAATGTGGCGTACCTGTAACAAAACAGAAAACGCGGAGTAAATATTGGGTGATCTTTTTCGATGTTTTAGCTCCTGTTCTCAAGTAAGCAGGCACGTTAAGTAGGTTTGCGCAACTTTATATCTCTCTGCAAAGTGAAGATACCAGTCTAAAGAAAAAAACGTGGCAACCTTGTGGGAATCCGCTTTACGATATGTTGTTACTTCGACAGTATTTAAGTGCTGGACGAAAATCACACCAGTATTCTACCCAAATGTAACCTAATACACTGATGAACATGTTCCCCTACCTAGAACGCTGCGCACGCTCATGATGATTAGCTTTCGTTAAACAACACGCACGAGCAGTAAAAAAAAGATTTTGAGGCGTGAGCAACAATAAAAAATAGGTTTCAGAAACCTGTAGTTTGAGCCAAGGCACACTGTACATCCAGTTAACGTACCCATTCGATTCCTGTTTCAACCAAGCGGTAGAAAGCCACGTGTGTGCGTGTGTACCATCTCTTCTCTCTATTTCTCGCTCCATTTTATCGCACTTCCTTGAACGGCATTGTTCTCCTGTTTTCTATACTTTCGTTGTCGTTCCCGCAGAGAGCACAATTGCCTCGACCATGCACTTTTTCTTTTCAATTCTCCTCCCTTTATTGCTCTTTTCTTGATACTTTTTATGTTTTTTTGCTGCTGACCTTGGTTGTTCTTGTAGACGAGTTTCGCACTTCGTCTCGTTTTGCCATCGCCCATACCGTGCTGAATGCGCTAGTTCTCATTCGATCACCAAAGCTCAGCAGCATTGGCGCGGTCATTTCTTTGGAGGGAGACCAGCTGAGAACACCGAGTGCTGATGACACCTTCTTTTGCCCCGCCGTGGTGGTCTAGTGGCGAAGGCACTCGGCTGCTGACCCGCAGGTCGCGGGATCGAATCCCGGCTGAATCGGCTGCATTTACGATGGAGGCGAAAATCCTGTAAGCCTGTGTGCTCAGATTTGGGTGCATGTTAAAGAACCCCCGGTGGTCTAAATTTAGGGAGCCCTCCACTACGGCGTCTCTCATAATCATATGGTGGTTTTAGGACGTTAAACCCCACATGTCAATCAATCGCCGTGTTTCGTTCTTATGCAGACGTAACGGCTCGTGAACGTACTGGAGCACTCTCCTTGCCAAACAAAAGTACCATGTTGCTGACCCTGCGCAAAGAGACCCAGCAAGAAGACAAAGTTATTCCGGCGCACACGGCGCACTCATCCTCATTCCGTGCCATCCTGGTTAAGTTAATAGAGCCTCTGCGTAGTCGCTTGGCAGGGCGGCACCAGCTCCTTCGCTCTGCACAATTAGGCTTCTTTGCTTGTCATTTTTGTATTGTCTTGTTTCTCGCGCGCTCTCACTCTCTCTTCTGCGTGAGGAGCAGGATAAATTACGTCACCTTGCGAGAGGCCAACCGAGTGGAAGCGAGGAAGCACACAGGAAAAGGAGAACAACTGCCTCTAAAATTTAATTAAGGAGTCAATAAGGAAGAAGTAAACTTGTGAGATGCAGATGAAAAGAAGGAAAAACGAGAGAAAGAAAGAAAGAAAGAAAAAGAAAGAAAGAAAGAAAGAAAGAGAGAAAGAAAGAAAGAAAGAAACATCTACTGAATTGCTGAGACAAAGTAAAAAATTATTGTGGCACAGAGGGAAAAGTACAAATGTTGGCGAAGCGGCAACGATGTCTGAGCACAATGCGCGTCGGTATTTGTCAGAGTGTCTAAGCTACGTCATTTTGCTACCATGAGTCAGTTAATATCTTTCGCTCAGAGGACGCCCGACTTTTCTGCTCCCTTTCACTTCTTTTCTCAAATTTGTCTTCTCCGAGTTCGCGCTTCTATGTACCTGTTTAACACTTACAAAATAATAAAAATTCGCGAAGGTTGGACAGGACATGCCCTTATATATAAGCTGGGCGCCTCGATCGTCACCTCAAAGGTCGATTTAATCTGAGTCAACTACGGTAGAGCACGCTACAAGCCAACAGTTTACGTAAAGCGCGCCACATAGATAGCTTGCAATAAAGCACTACGCTGACTTGAACCAGTACGGTAAAATGGGAAGCGATGGCGCAACAAGTGATGTAGCCCGTTGTACGATAAGCGGTGAAATCAGTTTCTCAGAGAAAGTGCTTGCACGGCACACGTCACGCGCATCGCGTTCTTACCAGACCTTCAATATATTGCGTCCGGAGTGTGCCAAGAAATGGCAGAGCTACTTTTGAACCGGCAGTGCTTTCCTGCTAGCTTCCGCTTTTCATATGTTAATCTTATAACTACGAAAAGGAAGGTAATAATACTACACGTGTGGTTTTACGTCCCAAACTCCCGATGTGATTGTGATGGACGCCGTATTGGAAGGCCTAAAAATTTTCCACTATCTGGTGTGCACTCACAACGAAAGGTAGACAAGATTCTACAATTTCACCTTCAGCGAAATGCTACCACTGTGACCGGAATCGAACCCGTCCCGTTCGGGTCAAAAGTCGAGCTTAGTAACCACTGATCAGCTGTAGCGAACTGTGCGAAAAAAGAACTGTGACCATTATACCAACAGCTTCGTTCTTTTTCCTTGGTCTTTAGCTGCACATGTTTTCATCTACTGCTCACAATGACGTTCCCTTCTTTTTTCTATAACAAGTCTTCTTGTCAGCATGCAAGAAAGCGGTGACTACCGTTCAATGTTAAATCAATGGACTCTCTAAGGGAAGAGGATTAAGGCGCGGGTTTCAGCAAAGGAGCCGCTGCCTGCGATCGGGCAGCTTGGTGTAAGCAGTGACGTCTACCGTCGTAATGCAGTGGCTACACTGCTCGGCATCAGTCCCAAGGTTACGGGTTCGATCTTGACCGCGGTGGTCAAATATCGAAGTGGGCGAATTGATAAATCCCCTTGTATGTTGCTCGCTGTCTGTGCACATTGCAGAGCACCAGATGGTCGAAATTGACGGAGACCGCCACTACAGCGGCCACCGTAGTTTGAGTACATGGCAAGAAATATTTGCCTACATTTTTCTTGCCAACTTATTTTTTGTTATCGTTCGTCCAAGTTGACGATTATAGGTTTATACGAGCGCCGCTTGTTAGCACCAAATATGCAGTCTATAGGTTTGGTATGCTCGACAAAGCATCACGGAGAAATGAGCGCGCTGCGGTGACGGCACACAACGCTGAGAGAATGTCGAAATAGACAACGAGACTGCTTCTCTATGCGCGTCAAGGACCACCCGGAAACCTTACTTCCAACTCCAAAAATGAGTAATTGCGCCTCCCGCCGCAGAGCAGTAAGCACTCAAAGTATTGCGTCAAAATAGCTAATTTTGCCATTGTCTTTGTTTTTGTCTCTATCTATGTGCCCGTTTTCGACGCTCATTCGCCGGTTTTACCAAACCTCCCTTTTTGTCTTCTCGGCCTTCCCATGTGGAAATATTAATCCGCGATCGATTGTCTTTAATTTTCTTGTATCGTTTGAGTCCTTCCTTCTTTTGCCTAGATGGCATTGATATCACAAATATTGACACCTTCCTCACAAACGACTGACATTTACCTGTCATTTCATAAACCACACTTTAATTCTTCCTTTAGTGACAAGTGTATCTATCTACACTGAGGACAGCGTAAAGAGGTGGTGACATTGCGATGCAATTCGCACGTCAGCAGTTGTATGAGCGAGCGGGGTGAGCTGATAGATGGTAAACGGCGCTGTGCAAAACGGCGTAAAAGCGTTTATACTAGTCCATGGAAGCAGAAGCATGGAACAGTAAATCGCCGGACATTTGCGGCGCTTCCTAAACACTATTGCGTGGTATCATTGTTTACAAAAGCTAAAAAGGGCTGGCTGCAAACTGAAAATAAACAGGAAAAGAGAGAATCACAGAGGCACTGCAGACGGACCGATTTTCCGGCGCCACTTTTGGCGTTCGTTCATATTTTTCTTGAAATACTCGATAACTGTATTCAATTTGAAACCACATGGGTCTAACGTGTGGCTGCAGTATTTTAAAATAAAAACTAAACTAATGAATGAATTTGTCAACTAATTATAGACAAACATGTCGAGCAACTCGCTGCCCCTGTCGAGCAGGGGCAGCAAAAACAATATTTTGGCAAAATATTATGCCCCTCAATACAAACTTCAGTTAAGTTGAGCTCTCTATAGACGACACCAAGGATTTCTAATGAGAAGCCATATATTATTCTTGGCATTGCAGAGACCGTAAGCACCGCCTGCTACAAAGAAGTGGACAGCGCGAGCTTACACAGAGAGGCGGGAAAAGAGAGGCTAGAGACAGTTCTGGCTTCTTTATTTTCTTCAATTTTAATTCACCTGCATTCATATGACTAGGACTTAGTTTGATTCTTTGCAGGTCTTTGACATTTTGTGTGAGCGGTGTCGGTATTTGTCTCAACCTTCCATTGACTACTAACGTGCTTTTAAACGTATTTATGTTGTCTAGCAAATATCTTCTTCTGTCACTTTATGTAAATCGCGTCCAGCTATTGGTTTCATGCTTGTAACACCACCACCAGAACAGGCATTTTGTTACTATCCTCATGTAAACAAAATGGGCAGTTAATTCGATCATGGCAGGAATGCATTTTTATCTCTACTACTTATTCGTCCACACTTGTCGCATTACGCTTCAGCAATGAAATACACAGGGTTTTTCAAACTCACGCTAGTATTAGATTCACCCCAACTTGCTAATTCATTTGTAATGCAGGCTCTCACGACACGATGAAACTTTGTCGTGTAGCATGTAGATGGGCAAGGCATTAACGAATGCGTAATTGTGTATCATTGCACTCGCCAGCAGTGCGGCATGCATATTAAGCGACTTTGAGGAGGCGCTTCAGCATTGTATGCCACTGCAAATCCTACTAAGCAGCGTGGTCTGGAAGCTAAGCTCCATCGTCTGGATTCACGACACACTATCTGATGAGAAGAACTTAGGACGTTGGCTCATGGTTTCGTACCTAGACGAGGCGACGAAAACCTTGTAGTGCTTCTTGAAATTGACTGGACTTGCCGAGTGCCTGTGAACTAACAGCGCGAGTTCGTGTTATGTGGCTTCAAAGTAACCGTTCAAGCTTCTCTCTCTTACTCTAGTACTTTCTTCATGCTTTTTTTATTCTCTCTTTTCGCCACTTCCCATGTACGGTGGCCAACCAAAGCTTGGTTAACCTTTGTGTGTTTCTCCTTTGCTTCGCTCTCTCTCGCCACAGAAGCACATTATAAAAAAAAACCTTTAGCGGGCTCCTAATTACCTGGATATGATATTAGGTGACTAGAAACATGAATGTTTTACCACTGGCATACACTACATATTTATATTCATTGTATTTCACTCTGGCTTGCAAACGACTCTTTGTCTTGAAAATCAACCTCCGGGAAACCTTTGAGAACTTTTAGAATGAGAAGGGACGGTAAATAAAACATTCATTTTTTATTCGCCTGAAACGTTATTCGGGGCATGTAGTCATCGAACCATTTAGAGTAAGTCGTGTATCTGTTTTGCAGAAATTTGAGTGTAGCACGTCTACGCAGTCCTGATGCCCGACGTTCGTTCGCTAGCCACAGTGCACTAATCATGACATTGAAGCAACAATCGATATGTCATTCATGTCATTTTTGGAGTAATTGTTCCAGAAAGAGGCTGTTCATTCTGACTGCCCAATTGCTCGTACTATACTCTCACCGCTGCCGGAATGCCCACGCCAATTACGAGAGCGCGGACCTCACGTCCATTATGGTTAACTTCAGAAAAAAAGACCTCATTAACTAGCGCATTCGCGAAGCTGCCTATCATTAGCTATTCTATAGGGCCAGACATTTTGTCCACAGGAGAACGCTGAGCGACATGCGGCTTTCTTTGATATTCCCTAATCTTTCCACTCACCCTCCCATTTCCCCTTCATTTTTTTTCTACTGCATCTGCTTCCTCCCTTTCTTAAAGCCCCTGCGTGTTGAACATTTCACCCCGTACATAATACATATACAATGAATGCACCAGAATGACTACCATGACTCGTAAAATTCCCATCCCTACTAGCCTTTGCGATTATAACAACAGCACGGAAAGCAGACGCTTCGTGTTTTTCAGTTGTTGACAAGGTCCTGTACTGATCGCGTTGGGACGCCTCTGCCAATAACATTTCCGCAGGCTTGCCTGCGTTCTTGCTGCGCTGGGGCCGAAAATTCGATTTTTTGCTCACAGCTTTCTTCGGTGAACTGTGATTATGTTTATCAAATGAGTGAATCAATAAATGAACGAATGAACTTTAATCAAAGCCTGGCAGTTTTTTTCGGATGAGGCGGGAGATGCTGATCACGTACTATATTACAAGGCCGCTCGTGTTTTGGTATCAGAGGAGGCTACTGCTGCTGCTTCTATTGTAACGCCGATAGTGGCACAGCATAGACAAATACTGCTTCTCAGTAAAACGCAAGATGGCTCGAAGCACTAGTGTCGCGCCCGAAGCAATTTGTAAATTGGTTTCGAATCGTTGTTACTGTGGCGCCGTTTTAACGGCGAAGCTCTTCTTAAACGAAGTTTTCATGCCCAGCATTGTGTAGCGCTGATCACGTGACCTCGTATTGTAAAAGTGGGCCTTGGTAAAAAGGGCAGGGCTGTGTGTGCCGAGAAAGGTGAAGGTCGAAGATGTCGAGAAGTGAACAATCGAGCCACGACGGGGTGACGGCAGAGCAAGCTGCCTTATAAGGCAGCGTGTAAATGTCAGTGTTTAGGAGAATGCGCTTTCAAGATGGTCATCATCTCTCATTCTCCAGATGAATAAGCGGCCCGATGCGAGCGTCGTCAGCGAGAGTTGACGCAAGAACGGGCATGGCATCGCCAAGCCAGCCGTGATGTTCGCGTAAGAGAAGCCGAAGCGCCAACGAACGGAATACTTGAAAAATATACGATACGGCCTGATGAAGTACACGCATAGACATCGCTGTGTTCGCGGACAGGAGCTGGCTGGATTTCTTTTTCAATGTTTCATCTTATACTCACGCCGATTGCCGAGGCAATGTGGTCACTTTAGTGGCCTTCGATCGCAGAACCCAGTTCCCGCTCTCCAGGGTGTAAAACAGACGGTGAGAAAAAAGCAACACAGAACAAACAAAACAAGGTTGCTAACAGCCTTCTGATGTCGCGTAAAGCAAAAATGAAACAAGGGCGCGGACAGGTGCGGGCATTTATGTTAGCCTCGTTTGCCCGCTCGGAGCGGCTGTCACATTAACGACGCCCTCCGCGCGATTAGCGAATAATTTCTAGCCTCCGTGACCGTGTCGTAGGTGGCTCTCGAGTAGCCTCAGAGGATAGTTATAGCGCGAGAACAGAACGACGACGCAGAGATAAGAAGGACACGAAGGACACGAGCGCTCGTGTCCATCGTGTCCTTCTTGTCTCCGTGTCGTAGTTCTGTTGTCGCGCTATAGCTATCGTCCTGTCATACCAACTAGCCCAAGCTGCCACACTTCATAGCCTCAGAGCGGCGGCGGCGGTATTTTCAATGGAGGCGAAAATGATGCAGGCCCGTGTGCTCAGATTTGGGTGCACGTTAAAGAACTGCAGGTGGTAGAAACATCCGGAGCCCTCCACTATAGCATCTCTCACAATCGTATGGTCGATTTGGAACGTTAAACGCCCCATATCATAGAATCAAATCACTACTTCAAAGCTATACGCCTGAGATACTCTACACTTGCCTTCTGCCCCTGCAGAGGTTTGATGTTAATTACGGCAAGAGACGTCGACAAATGGAACACCCGCGTCAATAACAGACTAGGTTCATTTCGAATGCATTGAAAAGTGTCTCTGAAGCGCGCTTCCGCTCTGCGGTGACTATCACAGGCTGTTCTTCAAAGATATACATTCCTACAGGCACAAGATGAAGCTTCTGACTTCTGAGTTCGTTCGCCCACCGTAACTTTTAAATGCGACAGTTAAGGTTAAGGGCTGAAAGGTTAATGAAAGGCTCCGAGTTCTCGTCCCCAACAATAACTTTATTGTGTCTTTCGGAGAACCCTGCGTGTCTCTTTCAACTAAATACCTCCATGCAAGCAGCGTTGCGCAGATCATTCCGCCTGTCGTTGTCAGTGTTCAGTGCGCTGTTTTACGGAGGACTTCTCCATGTCTACGTCATTATTATTATTATTATTATTATTATTATTATTATTATTATTATTATTATTGTTATTCGATCTGCATAAGCAAATAGACACAAGTACACAGGGAAAAAAGGGAGAGAGCAAGCCGGCAACTACTACCTGGGGGCGCAACGCTTGCTTACTCTTTCGGTAGGAGGAAAGAGATAGAGAACAAACAAACAAGCTTAGAGCAGAAGACTCTGCGTCTTGTTTTTCAGGGTGCATGAAAGGCAGTTTAAAGTGCTTAACGAAACCGACGGGCCACAATGGCGACGCCTTTTTGACAGCTGGTACGGTGGTATCCCTGTATCTCTAATTAGTGGAAAACCCTGCTTAGGTTCAACATCACGAACGACTGAAAAATAAGAAAAATGTTGCTTGAGGCACGAGCTGCCTGCTCACTTCGTCTTGCTAGCATGGCGAATTTGTTCGTTAAATCTTGGTCTAGCTAACTTTTTTTGTGTCTAAGCTAACTCTAGATTTAAACATTTCACGTTAATTATGAGTACACCAATTTGTTCATGGTTTTCGCCGTGGTCTTTCATGCCAGTTATTGTCATGTCTTCAATACATATTGCTTATTTCTGTAACGCTCACTTTCGAAACTCGGAGAAAGTTTCATCACGCGTCTGAACACCAAAGCCTGAAAAAAAAAATTTACAGTGAGCTTATAATACGAGAGTCGTTCTTTTATGTAATTTTTGGGTTCATGGAACCACCGCTTTTCTTTTTGTATAGCGACACTGAATCCATACGGGGACACAAAGAGGCTAAAATTAAGATAGGTAGCCCTCATTTTCGTGCTAGGAACTAAGCATGAAAACTGTACAAAATTTTTAAACAGTCTCGCGGGCTGATAGCTTACCCAGTTCACGTCCTGCGCTGACAAGCCAGTGAACGTACTTTTGGTAGTGGAGGCGCACACGCTTTTTCATATTAGCACTTTCTTTTTGTCTCTTCAAACATAGACTTCCTTGTTGCCTTGATGAGAAAATATTGACTTCCGAATAAAAAGAATAGAAAAAAGAAACGTTTTTTCCCCTAATCTCAATTGAAGCACGTTGCGTTGTACGTTCATGGAGCCTTTTTATCCTATCTAAAACGACTCCGCGCGCTGGTTTTAAGCTCGCACGAAATTATGACATTACCTGCGCATTCAATCTTACTTCGAAAGAATACTTGATCATTTACGCGAGTTTTGCAATTCAATGAAAATTTCCCTAAGGTAATACAGAAAAATTGTCTTGTGCTGTTCTGATGATTGTCGCGCTTCTTTCCTGAAGCTCGGAATTCAGTAACTTGCGCAATTTTCGGTATGTCTTTTTCTGAACTTGAAAAAAATTTTACTAGAAATTAACCACTGTTCAGCTGAATGTCCTGTTGATGTGGTTACGAGCATCACAAGATAGTTTGGGGTGGCTGAAAACAGCCGGTTCTTCAAGCCGGTTCTTTCTCTATTGTGTACTGCGAAGGCATGAAAAAATCAACGAGAGCTCAGATAAGCTGATTTCTTTTGCCGGCAGACACTGTTTTCGTTCATACAGAAAATATGTATGCCAGATATGTGCTGTGCAAATGTTATAAGTAATATAACTAGCATCAAACTTTTTCTGAAAATTGTGTCGTGATTATTGTTTATTGGGTGCTTGGTCATATATTTGACACTCGTGTTATATTTTTTGCAGAGAAGCAGACTGAATATCAAAGTGCGAACAATCTTTGGAGATTGAAGTTCATTTGCCGCCATCATCATACTAAATACATCAGCTTCATGGCCTTACACCCAATCTCCTTCGCAGAAAGTGAGTAGCAAGTCAAAGCTTTCATTTTGGCCGAGCTCTCCGCTTTTATACAGCACTAAATATCTGCCTATATGTATTGTAGGCATCTATTATGCGCTTCATCCTCATCTCAACAGCAGTCAATCATCATTATATGTTCCAGCTGACAATCATCATCTTCTTTTGAACGTGCGCTTCATCTTCGGGTCCGTTGCGCTTGTTCGTTCCCGAGTTCACGGCCAATAAACCACGTTACAACCGAGTCGTCATACGTGGTGGAGGTGCTGGGTAACGATCCCAGTACCTCTCCTTACAACGCCTACTCGCTGGAGCTCCGTTCAGGCCGCCGCTTGGACCCTCAGTCCACCAACATGTCTCAGAGTGAGTGGGTGGATGCCCTTTCTGCTCCCGTCTCTGCGCCGCAAGCCCCTCCTCTTTACATCGTAAACCACCAGCGTGACCCTCCGATCTTCGCTGGTCTCCGCGGCGAAGATGTGGAGGACTGGCTCGATAACTACAAGCGAGTAAGCGCAACTAATCACTGGGATGACTCTAACAAGCTCCGACGAGTATCGCTTTATCTTACGGGCGTTGCCAAGACATGGTTCTTGAACCATGATTTTGACCTCACCGACTGGCCTGCCTTCAAGCAGCAGCTTCGCCAAGTATTCGGCATGCCAGCCGTTCGATCCGCTCTAGCGAGGAGGGCCCTAGATACTCGCCAACAACATCCCAGCGAGTCATACACATCTTACATCGAGGATGTGCTTGCGCTTTGCTGGCGCGTCAATTCTTCGATGTTCGAGTTGGACAAACTGTGCCACATCTTGAAGGGCATCGCAAGCATTGCCTACAATGCCCTTGTTGCCCAGAATCCTTCTACTGTCACTGACGTCGTCTCTACGTGTCAGCGTCTCGACGAACTTGTTCTGTTCGCCTTCACTCGGGCAATAGTGAACACCGTACAGCAGACCGGGACCTGCGTGACGTGATACAGGAGATCATACGCGAAGAACTTCAATCAATGGGCATCTCACCACCTTCTCCATCTGTCACACAGCCTTCAAGCATGGCCCTGCGTGACATCGTAAGGGAGGAACTAACATCATTCACCGGTCCAGCCTACGTACAGCCACCTCCGTCTAGCCCTCCAACGTACGCGCAAGTTGCAGCCGTGCCTCCTCGCAACGTAAACTCTACTTCGCCGCTGCCATCATTCACGCCGGTTACTGCTGCACCACCGGTACACTTCCGGCCAATGCCACCCGACCCTCCGTCTGTCCACTTGAGTGCGCTATCTTCCGGTGCGCCGAACGCCCTCTACTACCCGCCTTGGCACCCGTCTCGCCCAACATGCTTTTACTGTGGATATCGGGGCCATATATCGCGCTTCTGCCGCAAGCGCCAGCAGGACGAGCGTAGCGGGTACGACATGAGCGAACGGGACTTTTCCAGTGGGGATTCTTACGCTCGGCGTTATTCATCTGGACAGCAGCGGTCTCCATCTCCGCTCGCGTCGACTGAGACGCGGAAAACTTACCGTTCAAGCCGACGCCGATCACTTTCGCCCTTCCGTCGCTTCTCCTCTCCTCTTCGGCCAGCCTCGTTTACGACTGACAACCGGTCGGAAAACTAAATGATGCAGTTTTCGGAGGAGAAAATGCATGTAACAGTAGGACTCATATTCCTCCAGCCCGCCCGTTACACATGGTTTCTGTTACGGTGGAAGGAGTTCTCGTGGACGCTTTGGTGGACACCGGTGCTACAGTTTCTGTGATTAGGTATGATTTGTGCAAACGCCTGAAAAAAGTAATGACACCTTATAATGGACCCAATCTAGTCGAAGCCCAGGGGAACACTATCCGCCCTTTTGCTCCTTGTACTGCTCGTGTGTTTATTGATGACATTTTGCATTACGTCGAGGTCACTGTGCTTACCCGGTGCTCTCACCAGCTAATTCTAGGGTGGGACCTTCTATCTTCTTCTTCAGCCGCTATATGTTGTGGTGAACGGATTCTGCACCTAACTAATAGAGACTCCATGTTCGACGAAGGCGTCTACAAGCCACTACGCCTGTTCGCTCGCGAAGATCTCGAACTACCGCCACATCAAGAACGAATTGTGACCCTGACCACTAAGGACATCGACCATGGTGACGTCTTGGTGTACCCTTCGTCGACTGTCGTCGCTAAAGGCGTAGCCCTTGCATCAGGTGTCGTACGCTTTCACCATGGCTCCGCGTTCGTCATTGCTACGAATGAAACGTCAGAGAAAGTTCTCCTGCCAGAGGGCACTGCAGTAGCCTGTGTTGTGGATGCTGAGCCTTTCAGTGTCGCGCAACTTAAACCTGCCTCTACCGACGACCGTTCTATGAGTAAGCCTGGATCATCCTCTCCCTTCACAGCCTTTATCAGCAATGACTTGACAGCTATGCAGGCGCAGCAGTTGCTTGCGTTATTAACGAAACACGCCGATTCTTTCGACATCTGCTCCTCAACGTTGGGCCGAACTACCACTGCAGCGCATCGCATTCAGACGGAGGGAACATCTATTGTATATCGCCGCCCGTACCGCATGTCTCTCGCTGAGCGAAAAATCATCGAGGAAAACGTCGCTGACATGGTCCAACGAGAAATAATTCGTCCATCAACTAGCCCTTGGTCATCCCCTGTTGTTTTGGTACGAAAAAAGATGGCTTCGTGCGCTTTTGCGTTGATTACCGGGCACTTAACAACATCACACGCAAGGACGTATACCCCATGTCACGCATCGACGACGCCCTTGATTCACTGCAAGGCGCCGAATGCTTTTCAAGCCTTGATTTGCGTTAGGGATATTGGCAAATTCCCAGGCACGTTGACGACAAAGAAAAAACGGCATTTGCAACCCCCGATGGCCTATACGAATTTAACGTGATGCCTTTCGGGCTCTGCAATGCGCCCGCGACGTTTGAACGCATGATCGACACCGTCCTGCGTAGTCTCAAATGGAAGACGTGTCTCTGCTACCTTGATGACATTATCATCTTTTCATCAACGTTTTCTCAGCACCTGAGGCGCTTGGATGACGTCCTAACATACCTCGCCGGTGCGGGTCTGCAGCTCAACACTAATAAATGCCGTTTCGCCACCAAATCCATCAAGGTTCTCGGTCATGTCGTCAGCAAGGACGGTATTCGCCCTGACCCCGACAAGATCGCTGCCGTCCTTCGATTTCCACGCCCCACAAGACTTAAAGATTTGCGAAGTTTTCTTGGCCGCGCATCATATTTTCGTCGCTTCATCCGAAATTTCGCTTCAATAGCTGCGCTACTTCACAAACTACTTGCTTGTAATGCACCCTTTGTGTGGTCCGAGGAATGTCAGTCGGCGTTTGACCTATTGAAGGAAGCTGTGACGTCAGAGCCTGTACTCTGCCATTTTGATGACACCGCCCCAACACTCCTGCATACCGACGCCAGCGGTTGCGGTATAGGTGCTGTTCTCCTCCAACGCGATAACTCTGAACGGGAAAGGGTCATCGCATATGCTAGCCGAGTGCTTACTTCTACCAAAAAGAACTATACCATCACTGAGCAGGAGTGCCTCGCTGTGGTTTTGTCCATACAAAAGTTCCGTCCTTATCTGTACGGCCGTCAATTCACCATCGTAACAGACCACCACGCCTTATGCTGGCTTTCTACAATGAAGAACTTGTCCGGACGCTTGGGTCGTTGGATTTTACGCCTACAGGAGTATCAGTTTGAGATTATTTATAAATCGGGCAAAAAACATCAAGACGCCGACGCTCTTTCTCGTTGCCCACTACCTACGGCTTCGTTCGACACTCCAGCTGCCACCTCCAACGACACCAGTGCGGACGTGACTCCCACTTCTGTTGCCTTGCTCGCCCCGCTGTACCAACCACCGATCGACGATGAACAACCCTTCAGTTCTCGCCAGCAGGCTGACTCGTATTGTCGGTGCATTATAGACCAACTCTCAGGAGCTACGCATCCACCCAATGCACGCCTTCGTCGACAACTCGAGCATTTCAAGTTTCAGGACGGTGTGCTGTATCGTCACATATATCATCCTGACGGCCAACGCTGGGTACCTGTTCTGCCACGCGCTCTTCAACATCATGTACTTAACGTCTTTCATGACGATTTGACTGCTGGCCACCTCGGCTTTCACAAAACCTACGACCGCATTCGAAGCCGCTTTTATTGGCCTGGGATTTCTACCAGCGTAGCAAAGTACGTGGGTTCCTGCTCTCCGTGCCAACTTCGCAAACTTCCGACATCTCCCCCGGCTGGTCCGTTACAGCCAATGACGTGCCCTACAACACCTTTCGAGGTCGTCGGTGTCAATTTTTATGAGCCCCTTCCTGTTATTGGTGCTGGAAATAGATGGATAGACACCGCCATAGACCATATGACACGCTACGCCGAGACAACTTCAGTAGCTACTGGTTCAGCATCGGTAGTTGCTGACTTCGTCCTTCAGACCATAAAACTACGCCATGGTGCTCCTCGTGTACTTCTAAGTGACCGTGGAAAGGTGTTCTTATCACAGCTTTTAGGTGAAGTTCTTCGCGTTTCTGGTACTACACACAAGATGGCGTCTAGCTACTGTCCTCAACCAAACGGTCTGACCGAGAGATTTCATCGAACCCTTGCCGACATGATCGCCGTATACATTCAACCGGATCACAGAAACTGGGATAAACTTCTACCGTTCCTCACTTTCGCCTACAACACCGCTGTTCAGCGCACAACCGGCTACTCACCGTTTTATCTCGTTTACGGACGTTCACCTACTTTCTTTATCGATGTTTCCTTCTTCACCAGCAATGGCCCTCCATCACCATCTTCTTGCGAAGAATATATTTCTCGCCTTGCCCAGTGCCGCCAGTGCGCTCGTATGAACACGGAAGCTACGCAACAAGCAAGGAAGGCCGTCTACGACACCTCTCATCGTGTGGTATCATTCCGACCGGGTGACGAGGTGCAGCTATTGACACCAATTCGCACACCTGGTCTCTGCGGCAAGTTCCAGTCTCAATTCATCGGCCCATATGTTGTTTTAGAGCAGACTTCACCTGTCAACTATAATGTGACGCCTTTTGTCGTGCCAACTGACCGCCGTTACCGCAGCACCGAAATTGTACACGTTTCCCGCATGAAGCTTTTCACACGACGTTCCTCGTCACCTTGACTACCCGCCCGCAGCGGCCAGGCTGGCCGCTTCCACGGGGGAGGGGGGGGGGGAATCAGTGTAGGCATCTATTATGCGCTTCATCCTCATCTGAACAGCAGTCAATCATCATCATATGTTCTGGCTGACAATCATCATCTTCTTTGAACGTGCGCTTCATCTTCGGTTCCGTTGCGCTTGTTCGTTCCCGAGTTCACGGCCAATAAACCACGTTACAACCGAGTCGTCATAGTATATACGTTTTTTAAGACTATACCACACACTGCTCTTTACACTTTACGAAATAATGACCAACATGTCAGGGTTCTGACCTCAGAACTTGTATACTGATGGAAAGCATATAATTCTGAAGCGAATCAATAAAAACATGTTCCTGACTTTGTATTGAGCCATGGACAGTAAGCTGGACAAGGGCAGAACAGTTACTGCCAAACCGTACACCCATCTCTCGGTAAGGGACCGTAAATTGACGAGTCAATCGAAACGTTCATGTTCTTCTCCTTTGCGGACGTCAATCACCACGCTGACAGTACTCATGCCGAGAAAAGAAACAGAAAATAAAAATAAATAAACCTCGAAGGCAAGCGCCATGTGACGAAAGGAAAGCGCCGAGCCTGTTTTATGACTGTGATAGAGGCCAGCAGTAGTGTGCAGAGTCAGTGCAGAGACTAACATCGCAATGAAGATGTCGTATAACCCCAAGCGAAAGCTTGAGGCAGACCCATGTTCTTCGCGGAAATAGCCGACAGCGAAAGTTCTGCGCCCGGTAGTTGGTTTCTCTTTGATGACCGGGCAATGACAGCGGCGAGGGTGAACAGAAGCCGAGCAAAAGTTTGTACAGGGATGAAGATAGGCGACACAACGTCACTTTCGGGCCCAGTGGAGTAAGAAACGTACACGAAAAAAAATTGAAAGTCGAGAACAGGACGCAAAAAAAAGCAAGCAGAATGATGGCACGAGTATGAGAGTCTGAAGCATTTGGTTGTTGGTGCGAATTCAGTCATTCTGATTTTGTTTTAATATCGCATCATAAGCTTGCTTCCACGAGATCTCATACAAAGCGATGCTGGCTTCTTATTCGCTGCTCCATGTTCTCTCTAATCGTTTCTCCTACTGATCAGTCGACTTGTAGGAAATAAAAGGGGAAGCACTTGAGGAACACTAAGACCATGTTCATAACCCCTGACAATCAATTCTATTATGGGTGTTAGTTCAAGAATGTTGCGAAGTGAGGTGTAGTGTTGGGGGGAGGATGACTGATACCCTCAAGCAATGTTAAAAAAACTATGATTATTCACAATTTAGGGCACGTATAGTTATTATAACTTAAATTGATGACACGCTTCATAACGCAGTAGTCTCCACCTCTGCCTTCGACCATCTGTCTTGTGTTTTTGCCGACACTTCTAAAGATGCAATATTTGTTTCTTTAGCTTTGTTTTTGATCTTGTTTTGTGGCCTGTTCTTCACTTTTGTGCTTCTACTTTTTCCCATTACTCAAAATTAAAACGCCCATTACAGAAGCTCAATGTACAAAACAATAGCTCGAACTATCAACAGCCACTTCCTGTTAGCAGGCCTAGAGTTAGTATCCAGGTTTAACGAGAACTTTCGGATAGATATGAAGAGTCGCGTTAAAGAACCATCGGTTGGTTTTTGCCGGCCACATCTAGTAATATCAAGTCACCTCTGGTAAGTGGACATATTGTCCGAAAAATAAAATAAAAATACGCCATCGTAGTAGCATGGCATTTCACAAGCGATATTGCCGAGTATGAACAAGCGCATTTTATAAAGATAAGTTCTATAATACAGTCTTATCAGATTTGCGTGCACGTTAAAAAACCTCAGGTGGTCTAAATTTCCAAAGCCTTTCACTACAGCCTCTCTCATAATCATGTGGTCGTTTTAGGACGTTTAATCCCACATATCAATAATTAGTTATAAAACACTTACTTTTTTCAAGCACACACATCGAGAACAGCTCGGGCTGTAGAAGCAATGAGGTCCTCAGACTTCCACTGGACAATGGCATCCATCGGCAATAAATTGGGCGAAGACATTTATTTCCTGGTCATAAATAAGACTGGAGAGCATCCGTGAAGCTGTAAAGCGGTTCGCCAGTAATTATTGTGTCAGAAAGGGACCCTATGGCAAACGCTGAGAATAGGTCAGCCAGTACGTGCAGCAACGCAAGGGTACCATGGGGATTTGCGCCCGGTCTTCATTTTGTTATAGAACTCACTGGAGGAACCGAAATGTCGCAGTATCGTGCTGGCAGTTTATATAGACCACTTGGAATCTCCTCATTGTAGTGCCACACAACTTTCTTTGGGGCTTAGTGTTCAGAAACTTGTCAGAAAGCGGAAAGGGACAAGTAATTAAAGCAGCGTTGCTTTATTAGAGCTACATACATGAAAAAATTAGGTCACTCGATGTGAGTGGTCCCGGTTGTCGACATAATAGAAGGCGTTTCCTTGAACGAAAACAATAAATAATTCTTCCGATGGATCCTCTAGTCAATGTGATCAGTGTTGCCAGTTCTTTCATTCTCTGGAGAGCGAATTTAATGACACCATCTATTCATCTAGAGTTTATTTCATCTTTTCTTTTGACAGCCTACACATAAATTTTGCACACCTATATAAATGCTTGATACACGAAAACGCGCCTGAAGCTGAATATAGCCTCACACCTGGAAAATGAAAATCTGTATAAGAGACGTCGTTTAGATTGATTGGCACTTTGAGGGAGCCCGCAGTCAGTCTCCTTGTTGTGAGTAGTCGTTCGGTAACGAGATTGACCACTTTGAAAGAAGAATTTGGTGACAATAAGATTTACTTTAATTTTACAAGTTGTACAGGTTTTCGCAATGATGAAAAACTATTCTGAACCTTCTGAGTAGTCTTCTTAGCTGGTTCAAAGCATCGCTTTATTTTTTTTTGGCGCTACAATATTGCGCATATATACTAATAAAGGCATACGCACATATGCTGATCGTAGCGAAAATGCATGTTCATCCGCCTTCTAAACCTAATCGCGCGGCTGATTCGTCGTAAGTGGAGTACTTTTCACGAGATTCTCGAATAAACTGTCACGAAGGCTGTCGCTTTAGGGACATTTTATCTTACGTTCTTTCTGGCGAGCCTGTAAGCATAACGATTGATTTCGGCTTTCTGTATGATGAATTTTCTTTTTTCAGCGGTTACTTCTATAACTGCAATAAAGGTTCTGGTTTGCTCAGTTAGCCATGTTCAACACCACCCTCTGATATTTCTTTCGATTGAAATTGCCACATGATTAGAATAATGGAGAGCTACCGTTCTCTCTCTCTCTCATCTTTATACTCACCCTTCCCATTCCCACAGCGTAGGGTAGCAAACCGGGTATATGCCTGGTTAACCTCCTCTCTTGTTGTTCTTGTCCTCCTTCTATGGAACTATTTGGCGCGTATTCATTCTAAAAGATGTAAGGTGACACACCAATCGCGTACTAAGAACTGAAGAAGCACATGGTGGCGGAAAAGAAACAAGGTGCGAAGACTTATCTGCGCATGCCCATGCAGTGTGGAACCATTGATTTCACGCTGTACCGAGCATATCAACCTGACACGCATGGTGGTCTGCGTGAAAAATAACTGTCGAGGCATTTGATATCATTTCGTGCAAGCTAATTGACGGTTCCAATACTGCATGGACATGCGAAGGTAATTCATCGTGCCTCTTTTCTTTGCCATCGTCGTGTGCTTCTTCAGTTGTCATTCCTCCCTTCTTATTCCCTTCTTGTGTGCCTGTTTGCACACCCTGTTTCTTTTACAATGCAGTATGATGTTCTGAATCAGCAAAAACAAGAGGCTAATTATGGCCAGTAAGACAGCGCAGACGACAAGTATTTGATGATCACGCCGAAGAGCGAAACGATTACTTCATGTCTGGTATTTATGTCTGGCTGTTGTCTTTTTACTCCGGGTTGGAATCCCGGCTGCGGCGGCTGCATTTCCGATGGAGGCGGAAATGTTGTAGGCCCGTGTGCTCAGATTTGGGTGCACGTTAAAGAACCCCAGGTGGTCTAAATTTCCGGAGCCCTCCACTACGGCGTCTCTCATAATCATATAGTGGTTTTGGGACGTTAAACCCCACATATCAATCAATGTCTTTTTACTCATGACTTAGTCCATGACTAAATGTTCATGAGATAGCAGTGAGGTAGCACAGCAAAACAGGGTTTGTAGCAAAATAGTGCTGATCGTGTTGAAAAACAGAATATTTCTTTTAGATATACCTTGTACTTCTCGCTAAACACTTCCTGACTGGGTAAAGTGCGGAGTAGTGTAACTAAACATCGAGGATGAAACATTGTTACGAACATCCGGAGTGCCTCTAGCTCACCAGGACTTCAGGAACTTATTAGGGAGCCTTCGTGTGCGCGGCGCCTACCACTTTTAAGCTGTCACTGTCATCTAACGGAGGTTGCATGTTTCACCCGTCTAACGTCATGTTATTTTGTTGTATTATATTGCGGTCAGTATATTATATTGGGGGTCAGTATATATTGCGGACAGTTGTATTATATTGCGCTCTGCGGCATGGAAGCAACACGAACTTGCAAAAGAATCTGAAGTCGTGAGCATTTCTAGGATCTATCGGACACTCCGCGCACGACAATCAGAGGCTGTCTTGGTCGTCTCTTTGTAAGGCCAGCGCCGCCTGTAACTATGGTTGCTGGGGGATATTGCTGTGACTGGAGCCGGCGCCTACGGTGCTTCGCAAGCACTCCTAGAGAGATACACAAAAAGATGGTGGGCTGTGGAAGCTTGCTGATGTGGCCGCAATCATCTAGAAAGTATATACGCAGAAACAACGACCACAGTGATGACAGTGTTCATCTAGTGATGGCCTGGGCGGTGGCTGCGTCGCCACTGGCGTACAGTCATCATCAGTGCTGACCACGGCGATGACAGCGGCATTAGCTCGTTCATTCGTTAGCGAGTGGTGTCTGTCGCAGACACGCCGCCAGTCGTTATTCCGATAAGCCTTAGCTCCCAGAACGCAACACCGACGCTCATTGTGTGCGACTGCCCTGCGGAGCTCTCTTCCTCGTTGAGCGGCAGAAGCCACCGCAATGAACAGACGCTCAGGCAAATCAACAAAACCATGTGCACTCGCTGTCGGACGACCACGATAACTTCGTTCTTCCACTGTATGAGTCCCTCTGGTTAACCTTCGGTTTTATCCCTTTCTTCATCCAGTGGTAGCCTGGTGCTAAGCATAGAGCGGTGGCTATAAATCTAGTTCAAACTATTGCTGGCCTCTTGAAAGTATACGTGCACATGATTTATGCTATAGGTGGTCGTGTCCTCCGCTGGGTGTTTCGGTGGTAGCCACTAGATGACGCGCATTGCTTCAAGTCAGAAGCCTTGCAAAATAGACGTGTGAATATGTCCATCAGAGGTAAATGAGAAGCCATAAAATTTTAATCACGGAACTACAGGTTATGTTCGATGTAGCCTGAGAAGACCACAAAGTAGTGAAACTGTGGTTAAATTATGCGGTAGAAAGAGTGGTGTGTCACTTGCAATTGCCTGCTCGTCGACACACACTGCACGTTTTCACAAACTGTTGCAACAAGGTGTCGACGGGTAGCTCTTGAATTGAATTTTGGTGCAGATAAATACTTTAGCAAGTACGTTTTATGAACACATTGTAAACAGCTATAAGTGAAGCAAAACTGTGATTCGGTCTAGTTGGAACGTATTCATATTGAAATAAATGCGCAGGCCCACAGGGACACGGAAAAGACACACAAAAGGGCTCAATCTAATAACTGGTTTATTATTATTTTTAAAACGTTCCATAATAACCCTCAGATCTTCGCAATATGGTCCCAAAAAACATTTGAGCTGCGCACATTGCACAACTTATGGTCACATGCTCACTGAACATCAAGCAAGATTGAACTTTCTTTCTCAATAAAGGCAACCGATGGCTGGCCAATACTTTTCTTTCAGCTTATCGATATAACAGGCTCACACTATTTGTCTTGAAGTTCGGTTTCAATGCCTACATTCTGAGGTAGCATTATTAAAACAATTTGAACATGCGCACTCATTGCAATGCAGTGCTATATACGTATTAGGGCGACCTTTTGGACTCGACATAAGCATTCTTAGCCCCATGCTAATTCATCTACCAATCTGCCCTATATAGAAATGAACAGGGAGCGAATTTACTACAAATAACGTCTCCTATACTTCCTTTCGCAATATTTTCTGTTTGTTCTCGTTAACACCGCCACTGCTTTAAACACTGAAAAGGTTTTAACCATTTTCTAATTCAAGGTGAGCTGACATGGACAATGTCCCTAGAAAGGTCAGGAGAAAGTTGTCGCTATACATAATTTTGTTGTTCGGGTATAGAATCAGTGACGTTAAGTCAGGAAAAACTCGGTATTTTTTCACCCTATCAAAGCGCACCCGTCTACTTTGTGTGATTGGTCAAGTTTTTTTCTAGACTGCCTCCTCTCCTTCCTTCCACACACTCACTTACTTTCCAAGGTGTCTCTGTTTGATATGGTTTTGCCACATAAAACTACACAATAAATTTCGACGGCATTTCAAAAGACTTGAAGCTGATCGCAAGTTTTCATCAATGATTCAAATGGCTTCCTTTCACCAACGTTCTTTCTGCACTGCTGTTAGTTAATAAAACTGATTGGAGTGAAAGTATAAGGTAGTTAAAATAATGAAATGCAAAATATTCTGAGCTGTGGGGCCTCTTGTTTAGGCTTTGTTTGAACGTTCTTACCGTAATCGCTATTGTATTTTTACACTGATCTATTCACCAATGCGTCGGTTTCACCGTTTTCGACCAATTTTCATTTCCTTCTGTCCCCGCGCATTCTCGGACACCTCTTTTAACAATCTATACATTTTGTTCAACTCTTTGTAATTCAGCGCAGAGTGAACGAATCCACAAGAGAAACAAATATTTTTGTCGGTTAAGGCTTTTTTCTTTTGTGTCACACTACCCGACGTTCCTGAGACGTTCTATTCAATTTCCGCTATCGCTAGAGGCCACGGTGAATGGAAGCCGCAAAGATTTCCCACTGGCAATGTTTATGATCGCGCGTTCACATGTAAACTCTATCCATTCTACTTTCAGTGCTGTACGCCACACCTTGTTCATTCTCTATTTGCCTTTACAAGCGCATACCATATTCCGCTCTTGTTTTAGCTTTGAACTTACACTACATGTTCACTCGAATACTGTTCAGCTTTTTTTTCTGTGTTTTTGCATTTCTTGTCAGCTGCATTATTTTTATACTGTCTATATTATGGCGGTTTGTCGTAGTATGTGTCTGCCACTGTCGTACGGTGGACGCTCAAGTGGTGCGCGTGTTCCACCTAGCCACACCGTAGTTATTTTTTAGCATAATTTTAGTTCTCGTGTCTTCACCTTTGGTTTTGCATAAAAGAGTCAGCTCCAGCAGCGTGCCCCCCTGCTGTTTGCGTGTACGCGACACCTGATTCGCCATTTGTGACAGAACGCGAGTTTGTGCTGAAACTGCTTTCTTTCAGAACTTTTCATGAACCTTTTGCTAAGCGGTAGATGGTCCACGCCTTTGCTCTAGGCTTCAGCCACGATTTCCGGCTGTGGTCGCACGCTTTCATTAGCACCGCCAGCGGGGGTGAAGACACGCCTGCCATGTCCACAACATTCTCACCACAGTAAAAAAATAATAATTATTAGCATGCATCGATGTATATAGATGGCCCATGCTGAAATATTTGTATTTTTTATTTCACAATACCCATAAAGGCCTTAAAAAGGGGGTATTACATGGGGAACAGACACATGAATTAAACGATATATGCTCACGGCCCGAGAAAGGAAATGTACAAAATAGCGAGAGCAAGCTTTGTAATAAAACATGTTTGAGTGATGAAGTCAGATTCACTCCACCGTCTTAGTCTGCAGCAGCCTATTGATGGTACTATCTTTTAAACACTTACTCTAACCAACGCTCTAGTCATGAATGAAGCGGAGTTGCAGATAGGGCAGCTATAACTGCAATCGAGCCTCTCGGGAGCCCAGGATTTAGTGTGTGAGCGATAAACACCATATCTGGCTTAATTTAGATCAACATCGGCTTGGCTGTGGCAGCAGTTCTGGTCTGCTCCGTTTCCCTATAGTTGGCCACGACTAAAACCACCTTTCGGTGCGCAAGCTGCATTATCTAGAAGAAGGATAGTGTTTGACGCTCGGAGAACACTCCCTTGAAGTCTCTGTCCTGAACTAAGGGCTCTCTTCCACTCTCACTACATTTATGCTCCTTACTTTTTTCCCCTTGGTTCTTGCTTTCATTACTTCTCCTTCTAACACTCCCTTGAAGTCTCTGTCCTGAACTAAGGGCTCTCTTCCACTCTCACTACATTTATGCTCCTTACTTTTTTCCCCTTGGTTCTTGCTTTCATTACTTCTTCTTTTTTCATCATCCTGAAGTCTAGATCGTCAACATCACTCACAACTATTTTTATTATACTCAACACCTTCTCTCACAACGATATTGTACTTGAGTGGCTTGCTAACGTCCTAATTTTTTGCATGTGTTGGAATAATAGTGCTGAAAACCAAAGAGCTGAAACAGTCACCACTGCATTCAATAGATTACTTTGTAGTTGATTGTGCATATTATATAGAGTTCGTTAAGGGTTTTTGAAGGTTCAATTTGAAAGTGGTGAAGTATAATGATAATATCTGGGGATTCACGTGCCAAAACTATGATGTGATCATGAAGCGCACCGCAGTGAAGGATTTCATTAACTCCGCATCGCAGTGAAGGAATTTGGATCATCTGTTGTTCTTGGTAGCCCGATTATAGTCACTCGATCGCAGTCTCTACGTGAGAAGAGCCGAGTGGCACGAAGTCTCACCTGAATGTCCATTGTATCATAACGAATTGAATACGTCATCATCATTACCATTTGGTGTTCTTAAACGTGCACTGGCCGTGGTATGTTGAGACAGACTGACTAGGCTGAATGGGGTGCCAGAAATAGAAAGAGAAGCAGACGTTCTTTCTGGTCTCTGAATGAAGCCATATAAGTCTGCTTGCCACTGCAGTAAAAACTTCATGGGGAAAAAAGTAACAGCATTGATCCAAATACCTCCCCGGTGAATTTGTGGTTGTGATTGAAAAATGCAGCTGACTCAGTAAAATCGAAGTGCCACACCAGCTGGTCATAGAGAACTGGTGACGAGCACCACTAGTCTTATATGCAACCATCAATGTAATGTGTGACTCCACTCATTGTAGCTTATATAATGCCGTTCATAATTAATAGCCCACAGCAGAGAAGTTCGCATACTTTTCAAATACAGTTTTTTTTCACACGAGTTAGAGAGACAGAAAATAAAAACTGATTGGTAACAAAGGAGAATATCAATTATATGTACGTCCAGCATATCCCAACAAATGAGAACAAATAAAAATGAAATATTCACCTTGTTAATGTCACATACAGCATACGTCACGCATGCAGAATTTATTGTTGAAGCAACGACGGCGTGCTACTAAGACCTCGCAGGTTGAGCTCGTACTACCTACCACTGTCGCCACTATAAGCATTGCTACGAAGGTGAAGTGAAGGCTAGCGGCCACAATGTAAACTTGCGCAAGAAAGTCACTCTGCAAATTACACAGAAATATTTCAATGGTCAGTGCTGTTTGTCAAAGGAATAAGCTGCTGCGTATTTTACAAGAATGCCATGACATTGCTTAAATTAGCAAATGTGCTTCGAGAAAGTCATATAACTGTATGTAAACCAAAGTAATTTTTACTTTCACGACGTTATTGAACAGCGCCGATTCCACACCTTTGAGAGATTCTTGACATTGAGTGAGACCTGCGTTACGCTCCTTAATTAGTAGACAGTATAATTACCTAAGTGATATATTAAGGAACCGAATTTTGCGATACATACTTTCGCACGCATGCGCTAATATTGAGCATCACAAAGCGTTTCCTATAGTATGCGCCCAATAATAGCCGACCTGCTCACATAAGGACAGCCTTTCTTAACCGATGGCGATGCCGCAAACCTGCGTCTCCATGGTGGCTGCGTTGTCCGCACACAGCAAGCAGCTAAAGATGCAAGGAAAGCCAATCTTACCTGTAAGTAAAGAAAAGGCAATCGAACATTAGAACACTCAGTATTTATTTTCAATAATAACAGTAAGATGTTTACTCTGTGTGCAAAACATAAAAGCAAAAATGAAAGTGGAAACCACAAAAGTCGGCACCAAACTACGCCAACTGTGAATCACTGAAAAAATCCAGTCCACTTTGTTACCTTTGTTTCATTGTATCGTCTAGCAACTCTCAAAATTCAGTAAGAACAATGCAGAACAATGCACTGCAGACGCAGGTCTACACAACACTAGCAAAAGGGCGGCAGTTTACAACGACGTCTATCTTAACTATGCTTTTGATAACTAAAAAGATGGTGAGAAGGGTATTACTAATATTTTACTAAGAAGTTCATCAAATGCTATGATGCCGTTCAATTTCTAGAACGTAAAGGGTTAGTACCTGATGTGCAAATGTTTATGACGCAGGCGTGTCCACTAAGCTTCCGATGGGATCCACGCACGTGACAACGAATGATGGTTATACTGAGTCACGCTCACCTCCGAGTTTATGAAACTCGATCGCATCGTCCGCAACGCTTGATGACTGTTAGAGACGCAGAGAAGATAACTTTCACTGGGCTTGTGACACCCATGAACGCTGTTCTTTCCTCACTCTGTAGCTTGCTTATTTCTGTGCTCTTTTTCAGTGCCGGGCAGACAATTGAGCTTAATGGTACATAACCTCCCTGCGTCGATAGTAATAGCTTGTGAACTTGCCTTGCTCAAGCACCTAACTTTTCTTTAGACTCTGTAGACAGCATGAGGGGCCGATTTCGGGGCGCTGGTTATAAACCAGCGCACAGGTACAACCTCTGGAAAAAACTTTTCGGTATGTTTGTTCAGAGCGACCTGGCCGGGTCATATTCATTTGGCCAAAGCTATTTAGCGTTTCTGTCAACAAAAAAAAACGCTTGCTTCTAATCACTGCACAGCGTCTACTAACCTTGGGCAAAGAAAGAGCCTGTCGCTGCCTAAAGTGAGGTGCACTGCACAGTGGGTGTAAACGAAAAGGCAGTACATTGTAGTCTTTAAACACCGTAAAGATAAACATAGTACTCCTAATGAGAGACATGGGTCAGCGATAAAGAGACGATGCCTGGAGTGCAGCCCACCTTATTCGAGAAGGCAAGTTCTGAGAGGCGCAAACTATTTATTTCCTCTGTTACTGTGCGAGAACTCTTCCAAGACAAAGAAGGTGTTGTGCTAAAAAGAAAGAGGCGAGTCATACCTCAATGAGGACCCGAACAAGTGCAGCCACCCGAATGACGAAATACCCGAAAAAAAAAGGAGTTCTCGCCTGCTAGCGCCGAATGAATAGGAACAGGTCACTCTTCCCTGCAGCGCGAAGGACCCTGGATCCTCACTTTTTATGAGCCGCCACCTCTCTATTTTCGTTCATTGCCCTTGTTTACTTCATTCCTCGACCTACTGTATAACCTTTACCACACAGCGTTGCTTTACTTTCAAATTTTTTCTTCCGTTCTCTGCTCTTAAGGAAAATTCCCCAGTTCCGCATTTTTTTTTCTTCTCGAACAGACTGTTTCTCTTACGTGCCCTGTTGGATCGGAGCTATTGCTAGGCGTGTGTGTGAAGTGAATAGAGGGCAGAACCTTCTTGCCCTTGATTTTCCACCCTCTCGTGTAGCAGGATGTTTGCCGGCTTGTGTCTTCAGCTGAGTTACTTGGGCTGTTTGCTGTGTTCCCTCGACAAATGCAAAGTGCTGCTCCAGATAATTAGAGTGCTAAGAATACAAAGGCATGGCCAAAATACAAGTGCAATCAAGGGCTGTATAGGTGCCAAAGGTACACTAACGTTCACACTGATGGCTGCATCACTCAGTGAGACTGCGACATCATTATTTGTCACTTAAAAGTTACACGAAGAATATGCATGTCAGTTTGGTCAGCTCTCCTTTTTGACATTGGAGAAGCTTTCAAAATCGGAGAAGTTTCTGGGGCGAGGTGATCAATGCGATGGAATCGGTAGAAAAAGAAAAATACGACGACTTCCACCTCCATGTCAAGTCAGGCCAATGCACCCTGGGAGTTTTTATCCGAGTACCATGCGCTGTTTCCTTCATGGAAGAGCCGCACAAAACGCAGCACATCGTAAGAGGAAAATAGGTGGTATGAAACAAGTCAAATAGCAGTTTACAGGAGTCGAAGGCAGCGTTTCAATAAAGTCAGACAAAAACGGTAATCAAGAAAATAAGTGGCGCCTTAGGGCGCCACACGACTCCAAACGAAAGTGGTACCTGGAAAAGCTCTTAAAGCAGGCGCCTTTCGAATGACGGTTCATTCTTCTAAGAATGCTTCCAGTCGAAACGCTATAGGCTGGCTTCTTCAGTTGTTATCTCTCTAAGCTATCTTAATTTCTTTCCTTTTCTGTTCATCTTTTCTCTTTTATTTGGTGCGATGTACATCGCCATAGTTGCGTGCTCTTCATCCGAACGTGCTATAGAGAATTTTCCTGTACCAACAAATAATTTACGTTATTCTTCAACAAAAAAAAATCGGCAGATCCCACGTACCTGGTAATTGACGTTATGCGAAGCGTGAGGAGGGAAGGGGACCACGTTGCAATTTTTTATTGAGTGACATGTTGACATGTTATAAAATGACGCTAATTATATGTACAAATCTTGCACGCACACACATATGTTGAAGAGCTGCAGATGTTTATATAACCAGTTGTTTGCACCTGCGAAACGATGCCCATTGGACCACGCGTATCAGCAACTCCAGAAGCTGATATGAAGCGCTGATGCTTGCGAGGATGCTGGTCCTGGACACTGCTACATAAATCAACTTCAGCGCATGACAACTAACCACAATTGACGTTAACCTCTCGTGAAGGCTGTATCAAAGGAGTACACATGAATTGATGATAAAATTGGGTAGGCACCACGGCAACCACTATTGAAGTTTTTTGAAAATTAGCGTCTATTTGAAAAGTAGTTCCGAGTCCTTGTGTAGCTCTGTGGTAAAATGATTCATTGCCTCGCAGAATGCTTCAGTTCGATTCCAGTTTGGACCCGAGATTTATTCTTTGCATTCGTCGGGTCGACGCTACCGATGTCGGGTATTTCTTAACGCTCGCACGTTAAAACTGCCCATGTGTGTTTTCGTCGTTCCTGGGCACATGCTAAGTGTCAATCACCTTTGGCACATACCCGCATATCAGCGGCACATACAAGCCAGTGGGTATGTGCCACTGTCTGGCGGGAAGTGTTTGACGACGTACGCGACGCAATTGTGACATTATTTGTGTCTTGACCAGCACGTGTTATTCGTCAACCCACCTTAACCTCCCATACTAATTTTGGTACACGCCAAGTCAAGGGGACCACGAGAGCAACCAAACACAAGCGGCTAGATAGATAGATACGCTCAAAGTCACTGTATTTCGCTAAGAAATGCTTCGCATTAAAAAAAACACACAAATTGAATTCTTTAAATGTTGTTCGTAACTACCTGAAAATGCGCGCTAGTTTATTTCACTTGTTTTAAAGATGATAGTCTTATGATATTTCAAATAAGCAAGTTTATTGCATGCTAGTGACCGTACTTCAGGTGAGTACAACTGTCCGGTGTAACAAAATTACTTCAGTATGATGTAAATTATAGCGCTACAATACCCCCTCAGATCACATATAATGAGGTAAACAAAAAAGGAAACACAAAAAGCACTACGTTTGAACAAAATCACATATTATTGGTAAAGAAAAGCAACATACTTTCTGCCTTGCCAGTGACTTTCTACACCTTAGAGGAAATTCAATATTCCCGTTCCTCATCGTATATGCCACTTTCTGATGGAGCCGTTTCTAACTGTTCGGTATGGTACTGAGCCATGATCATTCTAATGCAGCTTGCTGGGGTCATCGGCGGGCTTCGGCTAAAGAGCTCCGACGCCACAATACAAACATCTTGACATTACGTACGAGTTGTTCAGGTAAGCCGTTTGTTTAGAAAAAGTGGTTAATGATTTTGAGTACCAGGTACTCTACTATGAGAGAGCATAAAGCCGTCCCGTACGCAAGGAATGCAACTGCATGCAGCAGTCGAGTGTTCAGAAAGAGTGGGTAATGATTTAGAGCACAAGGTACTCTACTAAGGGAGAGCTTAAAGCCGTCCTGCGGATCTCGAAGTGGTCGTTTACTCAGAAATTTTTGTTCTGTTTGCCTGTGTCATACAGCTCAACCACTCAGTGGAAATTATCTGCTATTCTCAGCCATTTTGAACTGGTGGCTGCATTCATAATTGTGAAAAATGCCGATAAAGAAGCGAGTCTTACGCATATCTGAGGTGCAACATCAGTACGTAAGTATTCAGCGGTGTGTTCTTTTACTGAAAAATATATAGATACGTCATTCTACCAGCCGTAGTGTTTCTTACGTTGTGCTGAAAATGCAACGCCATGTACGAATGAAAGATGGCAGAAGACTATAGCCTTTCGACGACATTTGCAGCAAAGTACGCAGATACCCAGCCAATTATTTTCTGTGTCATCCGTAAATGGCAATTTTACCGACGTTTTATGCGTGGCGGAGGTACGTCATTGCAGCTTGATAGCCTGAATTAAACAGCCTGAATGCGATGCAGCCTGAATGAAACAGCTTCTTGCGATAAGTGTGTTTAGAAAAAGTGGGTAACGATTAAAAGGGACTCTACTATGGGAGAGCTCAAAGCCGTCCCGTGTGTCTCAATGTTTACTAGAGTACTCGGTACTTTACTGTGTTTAGAAAAAATGTTTAACTATTTCGAGTACTTCGTACTCAACTGTGGTAAGTAAGGCTTGATACGCTCTACTTGGTACTCTACTATGGTCTGTGTCTTTAGAAAAAGTGATTACTGATTTAGAGTACAATGTACTTTATTATGGGAGTGCATAATGCCGTCCCGACTACAACCCACAATGCAAGAACATTTACGAAGTGTATGCGCCAAGAGGCGAGTCACTGACACATTGTCAATAAAGACGAACTACACAACGAAAAGGGGTACTTGTTATAGAATAAGAATACCGTAAGCGCTCTAGTTTCCGAAGGGAAAGTTCTGTGTTTACTGTTCCGTATTTTTGCCGCGGTGAACGATCGTCAATCGCGGCTAAGTCAAAGCATCTGCAGCTTAGACTTTTTACCTTGTATATGTTTTTTATCGTTTCAATTTTCTGATCCACATTTTTATTGTGATTTTGTCATCGAGTTTCTCTTTGTAGGGAGATCTATTTTTTTCTTGCCGGCATGAATTAAGACACTGATGTCGGTTAAGACTGAACGAAAGAAAATAGGTGTGAAAATAGTATGAGCCTCACCATCGAGTGCAACAGATATATCGTGCATTGATTCTTCATCGTTCACACCTGCAGCATTTTTAGGGGCGAAGCTCCTTATAGCGGCACCCATGCGTCCCTCATAGCCGTTGTAGCATGTAACAAGTATAACATTTTGACCTCCAAGGTGGTGCCGGTGAGAGATTTCTTCTGCGCGTTGTTGAACAATAAAAAATAGTGCTCAATGTACATGCCAATGGCTGCTAATGGGGAATGAGAGACAGGAGCATTCGAATTTTAGTTAACGTGCACGTTGCGATCCCCATTAGAAGCCATTGGCATGTATATTGAGCACTATTCGACAAAAAAAGGTTGCTACGTTATACTCGCTGGGTGTGACCTCCTTAGCTTTAGAAAGGTTTAGCGAGCGTTGAGCCGCAGTGCCACGAATACAATGAATTAGTATATACCATGAATGAACTCCAGGTGGTTAAAAGTAGGAAGTAGATACAAAGCTCAAGCCGTAAGAAAGTAAAAGCCGAATTCTCCTGTCTCTCATTTCCATTAGTAGCCATTGGCAGGTACATTGAGCACTATCTGACAAAAAGGGTTGCTACGTTATACTCGCTGGGCATAACTTTCTTGGTTTTAGAAAGGTTTAGCGAGCGTCGGGGCGCAGTGCCATGAATACAGTGAACTAGTATATACCATGAACTCGAGGTGGTTAACGGTGGGAAGTAGACCCGAAGCGCAAGCCGTGAGAAAGTGTGCGTGTGCCACCTCTCGTTTAGTCCTTGGAATGTTCGCTGGATGCCGGTGCTTCTATATGGGGAATATATGATGAAAAGATGCGATATGGTGGTACTTGGAGTGTTGAATAGATGGACGAACGGGCACACAGACAGATGCATGCATGGACGCATGAACGGACGCACGAGCGGATGCATAGATGAAAGAAGGAACGGACGCACGAACAGACGCACGTACGGATGGGTGGATGTACGCATGGACGGTCACACCGACGGACGCATGGACGGACGGAAGCAAGAACGAATGAACGGACGAATGCTTCGCCCCACTCTGCATCATTCACTCTGTAGGTATGCTGCCAATTTTTTTCTTTAATTTGCTTCATATACTTCGGTCTATACAGTTTATCCCATTTAATTTATCGTGTAGATTGTTTGAAATGCTAGCTCACTTTCTACCAGTCTGTATGACGGCAGTGACACGCCACTCACTTCCTTGAATTTTGGCGCTCTGTTGTTTGCTGTCAACACCAAATACGTAAGAAAAATTGGGGGAGCTCTAAAATTTTAAGACCTGAAGGTGATAGCGATACTCTGAACGAGCTTATGGCACGGAAAAAAAAAAACACGAGAGGAGGACAAGCGCAAAACTCGTTACGAGAGACGGACAAGCGCCATAAGCTCGTTAGGAATGAACCAACTCGGCCAAACAGGTCATTCTGCTGAATAGCGATATTCCTAGCGGCTTCCACACGATGTGGGCTTGCCAGTCAACCCCTTGTCTAACCCCAAACCTGAACCCGACCCGGGAGAACTACGAGGCAGCCCTGCTCAGCGGCGCCAACATGGGGAGCCACAAGGCCCTAGTCAATCGAGCTCGATTCGCGTTGGACGCCAATGGGTTTCTGCAATGAGGAGTGGAGACCACCTAGTGGTTGTGAGGCGCGGCTCGCACCGAGAACCTCCCACCTACTCCCTATATATATATATATATATATATATATATATATATATATATATATATATATATATATATATATATATATATATATATTTCAAAAACTTAGAGTATGAAATCTTTTTGAACTTGCTATGCACCCACTACGTGACCTCAAAACATTAGGGGCATTAAGGTGTGTCAGTGTGCATTTCGAGTGGGTCACTGTGCTATGTCATGCTTATAGAGATTTCACCGCACATTAGCAACATTTATATGGTCCTCCGCCTATGAATTCATGCGATGAGACAATCTTTTCAGGCCAGTTTGTGCAGGAGGGCTAGATCCAGGGCATTTGTAGGTGTGGCAAATTGTCTCTCGCTTCTGTTTTTTTTTTTCGTGATAGTATTCAGAATATTGTTCATGCCTTCTTACAGGTAAACCTCTTAAATGTGTTACCTGACTTGATAGTTTCATCAAATTTTAAATCCAAAGCATTTCTTAGCGAACTTCGATGACTTTGAGAGTATCTATCTATCTAGCCGCTTACGTTTGGGTGCTCTCATGGTCACCTCCTTAACTTGGCGTGAACCAAAATTAACATGGAAGGGTAAGGTGGTTGGACGACTAAGACGTGCTGGTCAAGACACAAATAATGTCACAATCCCGTCGCGTACGTCATCAAACACTTCCCGCCAGACACTGGCAAATACCTACGGGCGGGTATGTGCCACTGGTATGCGGGTATGTGCCACAGGTGATAGACACTTAGTATTTACCCAGGAACGACGAGAACACACATGGGCAGTTTTACCGCGTGAGCGTTAAGAAATACACGACATAGGTAGCGTCGACCCGACGAATGCAAAGAATAAACGTCAGGGTCTCAGCTGCAATCGAACCCAAGCATTCTGCGTGCAACTGAAGCACTTTGCCACAGAGGTCCACAGCACGGTCTCGGAACTGATCTTCAAATAGACGCTAATCTTCGTGAAACGTCAATAGTGCTTGCAGTGCTGCCTACTTAGTTTCATAAACATTACATATGTACTCTCCTTTGATACAGCCGTCACGTCGGGTGAACGTCAATTTGGTTAGTTGTCATGCGCTGAACTTGATTTATGTAGCTGTGTTTAGGGCCAGCATACTCGCGAAAATTAGCGCTTCGTATCAGCTTCTGGTGTTGTTAATACGCATGTTTGATTTGGCATCGTTTCGCAAGTGCAAACAGCTGGCTATATAAACCTCTGCAACTCTTCAACATATGTCTGTGCGTGCAACATTTGTACATATATTTAGAGTCATTTCATGACGTGTCACTCAATAAAAAAATTAAAGCACGGTCACCTTCCCCCCACATGCTTCGCAAACGTCGACTCGCAAGTACGTGGGATCTGCTGAATTTTTTCTGAACGACCTTGTCTGTCTGGAATTATCCATGAAGTGTATTTCTCTGTTCGCTTTTGGTTGCGAAGCATTTCTTAGCGAACTTCGGTGACTTCGAGCGTCTCTATCTAGCCGCTTACGACTTCTAGCTCTCCCGGCCGTTCCGATAATGTTATTGATACCAAACATGGTACGTCATGACATGACTATATGATGAGTATAAATTGACCAGTCATAACATGAAAATCACAACATGTATGTCATAAATGTCATGATTTACATTTCATTACCTTGCTGCTCTTGTGGTGGTTTCTTCACATGACATGTTACAAAATTGGTATGGTATGACATGAGTGCATGGTGAACACAAGCGACGGGCCCTAACATAAAAAATCATAACATGAGTGTCATGCAACAACATGACTATATGTCCCACTTATGATGCACTCGCCGCAATTCTGCTTGCTTCGCATATACCAAATTTGGTATTACGGGACGTCAATGGATGACGAAGGTATTTGACTGACGCTAACATGATAATCATGAGACGCGTGTCATGTAACAACATGACTACATGCCACAATCATTATCCCTTCGCGGCCGTTTCGCTAGCTTCTCTTATACCAAATTTGGTATTACGGTACGCCAATAGATGATGAAGGTATGTGACTGATGCGAACATAATAATCATCAGGTGCGTGTCATAAAACAACATGGCTACATGCCATGCTTATGATGCGCTCGTGGCCGTTTTGCTAGCTTCACATGTACCTAATTTGATATTACAGGACGTGAACGGACGATATAAGTAAATTACACGTCCAAACATGATAATCATGACATACGTGTCATGTAACAACTTGACTACATGCGACACTCATGATGCGTTCACGGCCGTTTCGCAAGCGTCACATATCTCAAATTTCGTATTACGTCACGTGAATGTATGACGAAGGTATGTTACTGATGCAAACATGATAATCATGAGATGCTTGTCATGTGAGCACATGACTACAAGCCACACTCAACGCGCCAATACACTGAGACGTGACCAGGCTCGCTGCACGCCCACATTCGTTTCTTCGCGTCACACCAGCGATGCCACGCCAGGCGCCGATCTACATGCCATATACCCGCAGGCGTGCGCCTCGCTGCGTTGCTTTGACGCATGTCCGTTCGAGCGCGCCCGGCGTCCCTCCATCACAAAGAGGCAGGCGCAGTGCTGTGTAGGTACAGCTAAGGTCCCTTGTAGTTTCGTTTAGGCACCTTAGGTACAGCTGGGTAACGTCAATGGCGCGAAATGCAGCGAAATGCAGCGAAATGCGCCTAGCGTGCGCGCGCGTCAACGTTACGTCGGAGTACATTGGGCCCTTATTGATGCGTTCGCGGCCGTTTCGCTAGCTCCACATATACCAAATTTGGTATCAGGTGACGTTAATAGATGACGAAAGCAATTGACACGTACAATTATGATAATCATGACATAGAAGTCATGTACGGCATAATTTACCTCCGCCTAGTACAGTTTTGCTGATTTTAAAGTGAGATATTAAACTTCCTCATTCTTGCTTCGCATATTATTGATTCTCACTGTACGTTTGATCTGCCAATTTTTTAATAGTTAGGTTTTCAAACGAATATTTGTGCCATGTATCACGCAAACGTCTTTACAGAGATTTGATAGCGACGCTGTTTCTGCCACCACATTATAGTACGCATTATTTGAATCTGCCAGGACATGACGTCTTAGACCAAGTGCGTAAAATGCCTCTGCCACCATAGACGAAAACTTCTTTGTTATAGTGCACTCTGAGAACGAGCCTGTGAAGACTTGGCTTCGTTCATTGAGACATTTTCGTGTCATCTGTTAAATATTCGTTTAGTGATGAGCATAGAAGCATTGAACTTTGTTCTATAAGCTGCAAAATGCAATTTCATGTCGGGTACGGCTCCAGTGAGCACTGAAAAAAAAACTCGTTGCTAAAATTACATTCTGTGCGATATCTGCAACCAGCGAGTTACAATGATGTGCCATTCAACATGTTTCTATAGTTGTTGGAATGCATGGCCTGTGGAAAACGCCCATGTTGCAAGAAAATGCTGAGCCAATGTTGCTCAGCAGCCCATTTTATTCGAACGATAACTCAACTATTCGATGCTTACGAGGAAATGGAGTTTCAGCAAGAATGGCATATTGTGTTGGTGAGGTGTTTATTCTTACCCTCATCCTAGGATATGTTCGGAAAAAGGCCGTGGCTTGATGCATTCGTTCTAGAGGTGATGAACTTTTGTGTTTTCTGTGCTCACCATTGCGTCACGATAGACAAAGATGAACATATTAGTTCTTCGTGTGCATTTGCATTACAGTCATCTTCAAGTTGAATAAGTACCATAAAAAAAAAGACGCGTGGATGTGCATGTGGTAGAACAGCCACCTGCCACTAAAACGATCCGGGTTCGATCACCCCTTATAACCAGATTTTTTATTATTTATTTTATTCGCATCTTTCTTGATTTTTGGTCACGCACAAGGTGATGGATTTCGCGCACAACCAACGACGCCAACACTGGTATTTCTGCGAAACGAGTTCTTTAACTTAATCGCATTAAAGTTCCCGCGGCTTGCGCTTTCAAACAGGCACGCAAAAAACAAAAAAAACCAGCGTGCTCACAAATTTTAGGCTGACCTGTTATGAGGATACAGCAACATTTTTCTTCCTTCAAGACGTCAATATGTTTGTGTCCTTACGTCTTATGTGCTGTCCTACTTCCGCTTGTCTTTTGTATACCGCTGCCTGAAGGAGACGGAACGGTCCGAGGAACGGCTCATGAGATAGCATAGAGAACTTTGACTCTGTCCGATTTTCAGCCAGTGCCAAAGTTTCGAAACGTGCACCGTGGACGCCCCTGAACTCGTGTTGATTCGTCAAATCCGGTTTATATCATAGAGAACATCTATTGTTGCAACGCTTCTCATCACGCAGCAAGCATAAAAAAATTAAACCGCAGTCCTTATGGCACCGCATTATTTCTAATGATCATCAATCTGAAACAGTGCCAAGAAAGAAGCTATCTACAAATGAGAGCTCAGCAACTGAACGTTACTCAACGGTTTGCACGACAAAGTGATTTGTGGAATATCAGAACGGCTCTGAACCATCACAGCTCTAAAACCGTTGACTTTCATGAGTAGAATCTATTTTTATCTATGCTTCTCGTCATAACTTTTTAGGCACAACCTTACAACTCTAGAAATAAATTGAATTCATCGGCCAACTACGAAAGCTTGAAATACTAAGCGTGGTAAATTAGCACAGCACACAACATGACGTCTGTTTGAATAAGTGCTTTGTAAATATTGACCAAAAGTGGGGAGGGGGGCTTCACTTTTTAAATTTATATATCTATCAAACTGAAATATAGTGGGCTGAAGTCTGGATATAGTATGAAATGTGGGTTGGACGTTCTGAAATCTTTGACAGCATATGGGCTTTAGCCTATGGTGTGCTACGATTTTTGCTTAGTTTTTGCAGGTCGTCATGCAGGTCATCAAAAAAAGAAGAAACACAGTCGTATCAATGACTCTTGCTAGGTTAGTGAACATTTACAAGCTTATTTGGAAGACTTCATTTACCCCTTTGAAGCTGCTTTACGCAACGGTACGAATAACGATATAGGGTGGTGGCATGAGGCGTTTCAAGTGCAGCGAATTCTCAGCTGTACGAAGGTCGCTTGAACGGACATTTCAGAGTAACGAGCTTTTGATAAAATTCCCGGTGCTTTTTCTAAGCATTCTCTTCATAAAGCGTTCAGTTAAACGAATTTCTGAAAGGTGAATATCTCAGTGAAACGAACATGATCTACGGACCCGGGCTTATTTTTTTAGGTCAATTCAGTAAGGTTTTGCGTTCCTCAGCACTGGCGTGGCCGAAACGTGCTGCCTTTAAATTGCCCATTAATTGGTGGTTGTGACACAATACGTGTCCATGGAGTTCCGCATAAACAAAACGGTATTACGCGAGACGAAAACAAGCCGCCTGCGCTTCAGTACGCCTGTAGAACCACCAGACGTAGAAATTGTTTCCTAGGGTCATCCGGAATCAAAAGAAGAAGAGTGCAACGGACAAGTTGTGATGGCTGGGGCACCTTAATACTGTTTAGCTGTAGTATACGTATTACAAAGTTTCAAGACTTCGTGATACATCAACCCCAGAGGCAGTGAATACGAACCTAGGCTCTGTGGACAACTTTGTATTTCCTTCCGCTTTAAGGGTGCCAGTCCGAATGGAAACTACACAATTATTTTCAAGATAAATTGTATTTCACAGATTTATCTTGATATTCCCTGTGTGTGTGCAATGCAGTTCCGTATTCTAGCGAATATGCACTTTAGTGAACCTTCAAGTATGTGAACTATATTTTTGGGTTCCTTGAATTTTACTCAAGTGAGAGTACAGGTAAAAGAGGTAAACAATACAAGTGCTCATAACCTCCTAAAAGCTGCGTGTAGGACGTAAAATCCCCTTTTCTAATAATATAAAGAGACAAAAATATACAGCTTTGCTTCGGGAGTTCTTTGTGAGAGCTGCCACCAAAAGGTAAAATGCCCGCGGGTGGCACACCGAGATTCGGCTCACCTTGCAGCAACCGCTCCAAAGCGGAACGCCGCCAGTGCCGCTGGGACCACGCACGGCACTGGATGGTTGGGAAAGCAGGAAGGCATGATTCATAAGGTGGCTACTGTCCTAAACAATAGCGAGACGAGAAAGAAAGATTCTCTCAACGCGAAGCGAGCCGAAGACGGGAGGAGTTGCCAAATAGAAAATGCAGAGTACAAATGAAGTATTTTGTTAGTAGTATCAGTGTTGGTTGGACAGGTGGGTTGTGGAAGTGACGTTAACTTCAGCCCAGTTTTCTAAAAGCCTTGGCTCATATAACTACTTTTCATTTCTGAACTGTCGAAGTTGCCCGCCACGGTGATCTGGTGGTTATGGCACTCCACTACTGAAGCGGAGGTCGCGGGATCGAATCCCTGCCAGGGTGGCTACATTTTCGATAGAGGCGGAAATGTTTTTGGCCCGTCTACTTTGAATTAGATGGACGTTAAAAAAAGCCTAAGTGGTCAAAATTTCCGGAACCCTGTGGCGTATCTGATGCCCATATCGTGGCCTTATGGACGTTAAACGCCAGATATTCCTATCGAACTGCTGAAGTTTTCTACTGTGTTTTTTATTGTTTAGTAGTAATTGTAGGCCGAAAGCGTTCCTTGAAAGAGCAGGGGAAGGAGGACAACTATAGATAGGCACCACTATTAGAGGAGTGTTTCAAAATTCAGCACTTCTTATATGATCTTGTGTACGGGTGGTAATTCAGGCCACAGCCCCGGTATCTTACGCCAGAGCACTCAAACTGTCCAGCTTTTAATAACCCTAATGGCTAACGCTTCATGCTTCAGACACCGCGCAGCGCAATTATTGTGTGCACTGAAACGAAGCGCCGGACATGCCAGTCACACAGTGAAACGGCCATCGACCGATACACCGGTCGTAAAGATGAGCCTAAATGCCGGGCTCGCCCACAGCCACCATGAAAAGCAACGTCTCATACGCACATAGAAAGCGTGTTACACGTTTTAATTAAAACCGCCATAGAGAAGTGACAAACCACCATGCATGCAAACTGCATCACGTGATCGGTGATGTGCCATGAGCGGCGAATAACGCTCTCTGAGGTGCCCTTGAATGTCATCTGAACCGACTTGAATGAAATGCCATGCAAGTTTCTTGTTTAAATAAAAAAATGAGTTGCTTATGCGGATCAAGCGGGTGCTGGTTTCACTCGTTCTGGCAGCTCGAGGAACATTAAGATGTCTATTACGGAACCCAGTTTGAGAAACCATGCCGCACGCAAACACCCTATTTTTCAATTTCCCTCTATGTTATTCCCTCCTTTTGACAGTTCTAGCATGGGCCAGCCGAGCGGTCAATCTTGTAATCCTTTTTGTCTTTCATCTGTCGTACAGTGCTCGTAAAGTAGCCCGCCCGGTTTTCATTCTGTTGCCAAAATGGAGACGTCATATAGAAATATTACAACTTATTAGCGAGAGAAAAGAAGGGCGACAAAGAAAGTTAGTTTCACAATGCTGCAAGAGGCACTAAATGGTCAAGCTGCCTTCGGGACTAAGTCACCGGCCATGTCACCTGTCACGCCGCTATGCTTTTGGAAACAATGGCAGCGAAAGTGCTCGGGATCTCAGCACATATAGCTGGAGCCCTGGAGAGGCGACCGGCAGCAGACGCTGTGTGGATATAGATAACGTGCTGCGCGCGACCATCCCGGCAAATCCTGAGATATATCGTATTTACGTCCACTGTAAGGTCAACGCAAACGCCGCCAAGAGAGCACGCATGTAGTTGCAAGCTGATTTGTCGTTGTTTACCGATAAGGAACCCTTGGCACCCTTCGGGGTTTCAGGGCCAAGCCTTCTCGTGGGAATCACGTGTTTTAACCCTTTAATCCAATGGCGCCATCCTTACGAACCCTTCCTCTCTCCTATCCACCCTTCATGTGCTATGTTGCTTATCTTGGAGGGCGTGACGTATGTTCGTCGAAGTGGCATCTGCTGCTTGTCGTAAAAGTCGTGCCACTCACTCGTATACCAGTGTGAGGGTTGCTGTCATTATCAGTGTCTTGTTTTGCCACGGTATCTTTAGATGAGAGTTGGATAGTGGAGACTGATAGATGGAGGCGGGTGCGCACACCTCGTTGCTCTATAAGGAATCATTTACACTGCAGAGTCATTATGTAGGAGAAAAAGCAAAGGTTATTATGGTACCTTTATTTTCATTATTTCATTTTATTGATAATAATTTCGCATTGAATAGTTGCTATTTCACCTTGAATTGGGCGTTAAGAGCAAGATGTAGTCCGTTGTAAAAAATCGGAGAAACTTTCTTGAAAATACTTCATTTCGCATCGGCTAGCCAATCACATTGCTCGTGAATAAATATTCAGGATTTCTTGTGTTAAAATATAATTATTAAAAATTCCGCAGATCCCACGGACCTGAAAATTGACGTTATTCGAAGAATGCGGAGTGAAGGTGACTGTGGTGCAATTTTTTTTATTGAGCGACACGTCATGAAATATGACGCTAAATGCACGTACAAAAGTTTCACGCCCAGGCATAAGTTGAATAGTTGGAAGTGTTTATATAACCAGTAGTTTTCACTTGTGCAATGATGCCAAACGGACAATGCGTATTAGCAACACCAGAAGTTGATATGAAGCACTGACTCTCGCGAGGATGCTGGTCATGGACACTGCTACATAAATCAACTTCAGCGCTTGACAACTAACCACAATTGACGTTAACCCGACGTGACTGCTGTATCAAAGGAGTACATATGCAATGTTTATAAAATCAGGTAGGCAGCACTGCAACTACTATTGACGTTTCACAAAGATTAGCGTCTATTTGAAAAGTAGTCCCGAGAGCTGGTGTTGCTGTGTGGTAAAATGCTTCATTTTCACGCAGAATGCTTGGGTTCGATTTCAGCTGGAACTCTGAAATTTATTATTTGCATTAGTCGAGTTGACGCTACCGATATCGCGTATTTCTTAACGCTCGCGCGTTAAAGTTGTCCATGTGTGCTCTCGTCGTTCCTGGTTAGATACTAAATGTCAATCACCTGTGGCACATAACCGCATACCAGCGGCACATACCGGCCCGTGTGTATGTGCAACTCTCGGGTGGGAAATGTTTGACGGCGTGTGCGATAAGATTGTGACACTAATCATGTCTTAACAAGCGCGTCATATTCGTCAAGCCATCTTACCCTCCCATGGTAATTCTGGTTCACGCAAAGTTAAGGGGGTGACCACGAGAACACCTTAACGTAAGTGGCTAGATAGATAGTTAGATAGATAGGTAGATAGATATATAGATAGATAGATAGATAGATAGATACGCTCAAAGTCGCCGAAGTTCACTAAGAAATGCTTCGTATTTAAAATAACTGCAATACTAAATGTGTTTTCTATAAGAAGACTCTAAATGTCTATATATATATATAATTGGTGCGAGATGGGTTAGTTTGATTCAATTTTATTCTAAATGTCTATTGATGTTGCATGTTTCTTTTCTGATCGCTGCAGCGATCAGAATATGTAGGTACAAAGTTCAGCGTGTTAGATTTTATGTATAGGTATTTGAAAGTAAAACAAATTGTTTATGAGATTAACATTGTTACGAAAGTTGGCCCAAATCAATTCATCAACCATATATACATATATATATATATATATATATATATATATATATATATACATTTAGTTATATAAATGTATATAATGTATACATATACATTATATACATTTAGTTCGTCATTGTTCAGTCTCTATCTATCTCAATATATATATATATATATATATATATATTGAGATAGATAGAGACTGAACAATGACGAACTAAATGTATTTCCTCGCGACGTTTCTGTTATTAAAGACATTTCACTAAGAGCACTGTGCCAAACGTTAATGCGATTTGTCCTAGGTGTATTCGACTTCGGTAGGAGTGAAACACTGTCCAGACTATGAAAGTCATAACAATATTATTAATTATTGTTATGACGACGACATCGTAGAAACATAAACATGAATTATATGTTTTCGCTCCTCCAAATAAAAAAGCTTCAGCGTCCCTCTAAATAATGAAATAAAATTATTTGCGCACTTCCCCACCGCCTCCAGAAGCATAAAACTACCGAGGCACGAGGACCCTAATCCGACGCGCGCATGTTCTTACGTATGCGTGCGACAAACTGTAGCCGTACTTTGAGCTCATGAAGTCGCATCATACGGAGGCTTCACGCAGCTCTTCCAGGCTTTTTCTCTTCTCTGAATGAATTATCGCTTCAGTCACAGCACTATTGCCGAATAGCATACGTTGCGTTTGCCTCTCACCCGTTAGTAAGGTCCCTGGTGAATACGACGCAATGAATTAAAAATTCGCAGATCATAAGTACAGTGGGAATCGACGATATGCGAAGCACGAATGAGAAATGTTTATATGTCACCTTAAAATCAGCACAACGTTACGAGGTAGAGGTAAATGATGCCGTACATGACTTCCGTGTCATGACTACCATGTTCGGATGTGTCATTTACTTTCGTCATCTATTCACGTCACGTGATACGAAATTTAGCATATGTGGAGCTAGCGAAACGGCCGTGAGCACGCTATGAGCGTGGTACGTTGTCATGTTCTTACATGACACGCGTGTCAGGATTATCATGTTTGCACCAGTCATATATTTAGTCATCCACTGATGTCACGTATTACAAAATTTGGTATATGTGGAGTTGGCAAAACAAGCACGAGCGCATCATGAAGGGCCCAATCTACTTCTATGTAGCGTTGACCGCGCGCACGCAGCGACGCTATACGTTCGCAAAACGCGAGCACTCTATAGTCTGCCGCCAGGCGCGAACGGGGTTTGCCTGTGCATTCTTTCTTGATATAGAATGGTAAGATTGCAACCCCTCCCCGTTCCAGTCGATTACGGGCTCTCGAGTAGCTGCCTTGAAGAGGGAGAGGGGGGCAATCTTGCCGCTAGTTTCATATGAGCAACGAATGGTTGTTTTGCTTGCCACAAGATGACGCGAAAAGAGACTGTGGCTGTTCTCGCTCTCGCTTGAAAGCGCTGCCAGCAGCCGCCGGAGCGAGCAGGCCACACGCTCCCGTGTTCCCTTTCATAAAAACTGACACTGTAGAATGGAACCCCCTATCTACGACGCCAACAGCGTGCGCGGCACATGAAGCTTCTAGAACGAGCAGCCCAGAAGCTAGACACTAAAATCTTGAGAACATGACAGCGCAAAAACAGCAACCGGAGCGCGATGCCTGGAGCTCCCGAAAGATCACCTTCCTGTCTTCATCCCATCTTCGATTTCCTCTCTTCATGCGTCTTTTCCTATTGTGAGAGCTCCCTCTGACCAGCCGCCACTTCCTCGGCACTTCTTTGCCCACCTGATCGTGAAGCGGGAAACTACCCATCATTCCGCTTTTTCCTTATTCACCCCTGGCCTTTCTACATTTTTCTCACTTTTGTTCGTAGGCTTCTCAACGTGGTCTTACCTACACATCACTCTCGCTCAACCTGCCAGGGACAGGTTCATCATTCTTCAACCCTTGTCGATCGTCTCTATCTTAAATTTCCTACTTTTATTTGCATGGCACGACTCGACGTTTTCCTCGTTAATTTACTCTCTTTCACCAGAAGCATTCCCTCCTCCCCAGAGTGCGACTGCAGGCGCCGTTTTCATCTGAATAGATGGGTGCTGTACACTGCTTGCAAGGCTAGTTGCGGGCAGTGACCCGGATCCTTCGGCATGTCAGTGGCCCGCTCATCACTACCGCCGAAATAATGCCGGCCAACGGTGACTGGGCCACTCTCTAGCTTGAACTTTACACAACTTACACTCTACGTCACGGCCGGGCTAGACTGCACCTGCGCGCTCTCTTCTTACGGCCTTCGCAACGGGTGTAGTACATGCCTCTCGCCACTCTTTTTAGGGGGGCGCTGTGACCCCGCCATCTTCCGCCACTCCGTACAGCGCGCAACGCCAGCGCATGAGTTCGGGCGCACTTCTCCACTCACCGCGCGTTGAAAAACAAGTTGCTTAATCATTGAAGATGCACACCTGGTTTATGGCATTGCTCATACCTGATGATGCTGAACTTGAACCTATGCATCTCTGAAGAGTGCACTTCGCTGGCATTGTCACAAGCCCCGACATGCGCGCATGATCGTAACCTGTTTGTGACAGAAAGCGGCGTACCACACACCCCTTACGAAATCGTCTGGGTACGCTGAATGCTTTTTTCCATCACATTCTAGTTAATGCAAAAGAAACACAGCCTTTTTCTCTCCTTTCTGTGCGCCTGGTGCGATTTTCTTAACGCATGCGTGGTGCTTTCACAATCATTGGCACGCACTTATTTCTTCTTTCAGCAATCGCTGCACTTTCTCACATTTTGAATGATGGTGCGACACTTGGGAGCGCAATCGTCCTATCATAGCCTAGTATCGACCCGCCCGATGAGCGTCCTTCTTTATTGTTTGCGTGCAAACACTTGCTGCTTATTATTCAGTAAAAGCGTCTTGCGAAGTTGCAACATCCAGATCTGTTTCATTGGTCTCCGCTTTTCGCTTCCTTGATGTTTGACGTAGGGGTGAAACTCGTGAAGCAGGATCTTTGCGAGGCTTCTATGCGCTTGAAGTTATGCAGGAAATATAGTTCTCGAAAAGAGTAGGTGCGCGCACAGCCAGGATTAAGCTTTCTTATGCGGAACTCAGGCACATAGTCTTCATCGGGCAAGTGTCTGCTGCATACGACTGTCGATGCAGGCTTGTCGTTTGCGATGAGGTTGTCTCTTGGAATATTTTTTTCTCACTTTCCACACATCTCAGTATTGTTTCGGAATTGGTGAGAAGGGAAACCGGGTGTTTTTTTCCGAACGGGACTTGCAATACGAAACTACGGCGATCGAGCGGCCGTAACGGACCACAGCAGTACACCTTCACGCAGCTAATATATATCCATGTGCGTAATGCGTGAACTGATGGTTGTGCGACTGCCTTCTCGACTCAAAAAATTCATGTAGACTGAACACTGACAAAAGACCGAATTAAATGCAGCCGTGGTGGGTAAATATGAGAACGAAGCGAGCCATACTAGAGATAAAAGTAAATTCTCAACAAAATGCTTGTAGCAATAAGCCACAAGAAAGTTTATACAGATTTTTCAGAAAAACAAGTCTTACTTACCGAAAGTCCATTTCTATTTCTAAACATGTTGTTGTATGAACTGAAAAGATAGCGCAGAACTCATTTGCACTACAGTTTTAGTTCCGGGGCAAGCGGATTGCGAGCGTAAGCATGCAGCTGCGCACTTCGTTCGCCTTCTGCATAGACGTGGCTTGCAGTACAAAGGAATGCAAACGGGCTTGGGGTCTCCGGAATCAATATTTCCAGGTCGTGTTAACACCTGGACAATGCACACCACCACTCAGAGTGCGTGCCGTCTAAAGACGTTATTCATAAGCAAGGGCCCGCTATTTTTTTACTTTATTTCTCCTTATATGCAGTTTTTTAGCCATTAGATAAACAACACACGTACATGTTTAAAAGAGTTGTCAGGCTGCAGACAGCAGCTATTAGTCCTGAAAACACTCTGGAAAAATAAAGAAAAATAGAAAAAAGCTGGAAAAAGAAAAGTGCTCGTCATTCCGTGAGCGACCTCTCTTAATTGCGATGTCGTTGTCCGATGAGACCAAGAGCCAAAGGTGTTTAGTGCTCTCTGATTGCAGAACAGGTGCAGCATTGTTCTTCTACCTCTCTGATCGTTGCCAGTGCTTCATGCCTTCTAAATTATGCCTCTCTAAAGCCGATTCTTCTACACTTTCACTGAGTTTAAGCCCGTATTATCCACGAGCACATACATACCTACATTACGCAGCAAGATGTCTGGTAAATTAGTTTTCTTTAAGTAGACGATCCTCTCTCTATCCTCTATTTCTTTAACAGTCCCGCTCCCCCTATTCGTCGATAATCGTTATTCCACGGTTTCACATCAACAAACTCCCCTTGTGCAGTGTGCGTGGCGCAAAAGATGCAATCTCAGGGTCACTGCACCCCTACCGCCGACGGGTGGCGAAACATACTCAGAAACTCTCCCATTGTATTCGCGACGGGTGAGAAGGCCTTAAGGAAAGAAGGCCGTAAGGAAAGTATAGCCCGACCGTGTCTACATAAAAAAGGAAAGAGTCCATGACTCTTTTTATTTTGCTTTTTTTGCATGCTGACTGACTACACGTGGTGGCAAGTGGCAACTCGCATGCGCCTTTCACTCCAGGTAATAATTATTAGCCTTTCTCATGCTTTTCACTCTCACTTCTAAGTTTATTTTAAAGGTGCCACTGTCGCGACCCTTTTAAGACTGACAAGACTTCATGTCGCGCTAATATTCTGTTTTTTCTTAGTTCACCTTAGTCAACGCTCTTCTATTCAGTATCACTGGCTATCTTTTAAACACACAGCTGTTTAAGATAAACCTTAAAATCAACACTATGGAACGAAACGGGGACACTAGTGGATAAAGAACGTTCCCGGTTCATTCTAAAGCTTCCTATTTCTGGGGGTTCCTGAACATACCTATTGCCTTGAGGTGGTTTTCTCTATTATTGAGCTTGTGGCCGCACTGCTGATAACACATTTTATTAAAACATTGTCTCAGTTTTGATTCCTGGATTGCCTTCGTATGCACACTCTTATTTCCATTACGACACGTATTCAAGCTGTCATTGTAAACACTTTACTGTCGCTTTTTTCTCCGTCCTTACTATCACCTGATGTTGCTGGGCAAAGCCCGTAAAAAGCTTAATTTATGCTGCGGTGTTTTTATGATGACACTCCTCCCTGATCATTATCATCATCATCATCATCGTCATCATCAGTCTGACTACGCATATGCAGGACAAAGCCCTCTCCCATGTTCTACCAGTCAACTCGGTTCTGTGCTTGCTGCTGCCACTTTATGCAAAGAAAATTTCTAATGTCATCTGTCCACATAACTTTCTGTGACCCCCTCACCTGCTTGCTTTTGCTGGGAATGCAATAAGTTACTCTTAACGAGCAGCGGTTATCCTGCCTACATGCAACGTGCCCGACTCATGTCCATTTTTCTTCTTGATTTCAACTATTATATCTTTAACCTTGGTTTTTCCCCTTACCCACTATGCTCTTTTTTGTCTTCTGAGGCTTCACCCTATCACACTCCTCTCCGGTGAGAGCGAAGTAGGTAAAGCAGTCTCCCTTGTTTTACGAGCATTTCATAATTGATTTAAGCGCACAAAAATATACCTATTCAGAAGATTCTTAATTTGTATTTTCTGTGGTTACCGTAACGTTGTATCACGAGTCCACTCTGCTCTAGATGCCTTCGATTGAACCGAATATGGAAGCTGTACGCTTCACGAAGTTCACGATGTACGCTTCGTATCAGAAAGTCATTCGGTTGACAGCCAAATGGCACTCAACGCTAATAAGGCCAATATTGGCTGCGTAGAAACTATACCACGTGAAGCCGCAAGCCGAATGAGCCATCATCATCGTTCACGTTGCAACACGCATTCGCTGTCTACGCGCGGAACGTAAATTTTGCGACCGTGCCTCTTAGATGTTCATTGGTGCAATCCCTTACGTCTGCATTCATGAAAACTTCGTTGAGTTCACGGTGGACTATGCAAATGTGGCTTTGCGAAAGAGGGCTGGTTCAAGGCTGTACTCTGTTCCGGCTGGCATCGGCAAATGTATGCACCCCATTGCTTCAGTACAAGCGTTTGCGAGGCAGCCGATGCTGCATAATGCAGCACTGGAGCGTCGTTCGCGAGGGAAAAAATGATGACGGCGTACAACACTGAATGCTGCGGAAGTGTACGATTTCTCATAACACTTCGTATAATGCGTGAACAGACGCTAGCATTAGGAAACTCGTGTCGGAACACCGGCTTCCGCGGAAACTGGTAACCGTAATGCCAATTACTTCTACGACTCTCTAATGCTGTGTTTGTCGATATTTTATTAAATATATCCACCACAGTTGTGCAGCCGGTTAGAAAACGCGGGCAACTCAGCTAAAGATGCTCTGTTTTTTTTTTCAGTTTCCTTCCCCTAAGCTTTCGCAATAAAAAGAGCAGAGAGTAGAAAGCCTGCAAAAAGAAAAAGAAACGCACCGAGTACACGGTGTTTTGAGGATGACCATTTGGGAACGTTCTAGGAAGCATGAGGACAACCAGAGGTGTTGTAACTGCGACGCCATCCAAAGAACCAAACAAAAAAAGACGTAGGATGTGCAACAATAGAAAGCAAAAGACAGGAAATCCCTGCAAAGCTGCGTTCACTCCTTCATCGCCTGTTTCAAAATAATATATTACCCTTTCTTTTTCTGTAGCGTACTTTCGCCAACATTTTCGGTTATGTCTTTGTTAACCCATTTATTTTTTCGTCGACGTTGCTTATGAAACTTTTCATTCGGCTTCCCTGTTAAGTTGAAGGCTTCACTTCTTGCATTTGATTTTTCGCGCTCTAACATCGATCTTATACATATGAGCGTGTCTCTGTCACCGACAAGACCAGCGCGCCATTCCTCATCGCGTCGTTTTTTAACCGCATCATCTTCCTAGCCTTTTCTTCTTCTGTGCTTCTTCCATTCTATCTGCCCAAAGCTTTCGCCACGTGGGCGGGGCCTAATGAGACGCTCCCTCCGAGAGGCATTTGTTGCGTCAGCAGCTCTTTCACAGAGCACTCCAGATACGACGGAAGTTTGGAGTGAAGAATGGCCAACGCCACAACCACTCTCGAAAACAAGGCTAAAGCAGCAAAACGGGCTTCGATGAATGGTCTGTCACGTACGATTGTTTCTAATTACTTTTGTGCTATGCTGGACGGCTCTCTTTTGGCTGCGCTGGCCTGGAAAGAGTACGTGTTGCTGAATGCCCAAGCGATTTACAATGATCGCAGCCGAAGGGCTAGACAGTTATTGTAGGTTGCTGTAGGTTGTAGGTTATTGTAGTTATTGTAGTTATTGCAGTTATTGTAGGTTGTAGGTTGCTCATGACTAACTACAATGTTAACCTTCAAGGAAAATGAGTTGTTGTACACGAGCGGAACATTGACCCACGAGAGTTTTGATGCGGACGTGGCAGCTTGTGATGTTTTACGTGTTACACTCAAAGCGTCATATTGGTATGCTGGCTGCGGTGGCAGCACCTACTTTGGAGGCAAAAACGTTTTTTTTTTTCTAGAAGAGCCAAATGCCCTTAAACTAAAACTCAGAAAAACGCAATTTTTCATACTCACAATATGGTAGGGCCTGCTAAAGAAACATTTTCCTAGTATGTTCCTCTCCTCTTAATACCTCGAATCTGCAATGTGGCTGAAATATACATATATACTCAATACCATTGGTATGCACGAGTAAAGCTGGTATGTCGGTCATAAAGATTAGAACATTTCATTCGGACTAGAATTATTTCGTTGAATAACACTAGAACGTTTCGAATGAACAGTATAGCAGTATTTTGCGATGAAATTAACCTCATCCTCGTGCTTCCGGCGCTGCCGCGCTTCACCGCATGGACGTAAGGGCGATTACTCCACTTGGAGAGCAAGTGGTCCTCACTAGCAAAATACGCGCTATCCTGCACTTACAGCTGTGTTTTCTTGTTCTTAGAGTCTATTGATGGTTGGTTGGTTGGTTGTTCCTCAGAGTCCATGGCGCAACCAAATGCCTCGAAAAGTGATTGAGCTTCTCTTTCTTCGTAAGCACGATAGTAAAGCAACTAGTACACAATTAAAACAGATTTAATGAGACCAAGTTGATATTTTGGTCTTGATTGTTGACGCAGTGGTGGTTTAAAAAATGTAGGCCAGTTTGAGTAAATTGCAGTATTTGAATCATTTTCTATTAGACACTGACTCTCTGAGTTCCAGTTACAATATGGAACTGCCTCACATTAACTACAACTGTTTTAGAAGTTAAAGCTACTTAGGCACACTTAATGCTCCCGTAAGATATAGCCCTGTTTTGGTTCTTGCATTTGGTTCTTTGAAAACAAAACAAAAGAAACGCATCATACGTAGGCACATGCTCTTCAACGAGCTCCACGTAGTCGTGAATTTCGGAGCCCTCAGCTACGGCGTCTCTAATAATCACGTTGTGGTTTTGGGACGCGTAGAATTAAAAACACTGTATTCTGTACACTCGAATGGACATGATTTCATTTAAGTGTCATAAATATGGTGTTGTTTATATTCATTTGTGGTATTTTTTTAAAAAAAATCTTATTTACCAGAGCGCTTATTCACTCCTACGTGCCATTTTAAAACAAAACAAAAAACAGCGTTTTTTACCCAAAACTACATCCAAAACACTTCACTCACGTTCAAAGGAGGTGTTCAGACAGAGCCGTAATGCTGAGATCTTCTGCATTGTGCTCGTCTGTGCTCGGCTGTGATCTTCTGCTCGTCTGCATTGTGGTTCGAATAGTTGAGCGATGACGACTTATATTTAAAGCAGCTGATAAATTATAATCTGACAGAAAGTAACCCCTTTCAATATTTCGCCTACTCAGAGCAGTAAAAAAAAGGTACATGTGGGTTTAGGACAGTGACCTAAAACCTAGTGCGCAATCATGAAATACGTGTTAGAAATTGCATATATTTTATATCTTTGATTTAGAAGAGTTGGAATAAACTGCACATTTATTTTAGAATGTATTCAGGCCACGCATTTTCTTGTTCCGTGCATGCGAAACAAACACCCTTTGAATTTGTCTTAGTTCTAAAAGAAGATTTGCAAGGCTTCAAAAGTTCAAACTATCAATGATCGCTATAAAACAGATGATCAGAACCGAGCATTGTGCATTTGTGCTGACACAACGCCATCAGACGTCATACTACACTCATCGTAAAGCAGGTACTCAAAGCATGAAGGTTATGAAAGGCGTTCGGCAAGACAGGCCATCGACGAACAAACGCTTATCGTAGGATTCTTTTTCCCATCGGTTTATGGTAGTGCCATTATTTTCAACCATCGTGTATCAAACACTCGCAGGAGATCAAGCACATCGCGCAGATAAAAGTGAGCAAATGGGCTTCTCTATAGACTGACAAGCGCTAACAAAAGCATAAGCAACTGGCTGAACGAACAACTGTAAGTGCGCTTGTCAACGGAAGCTACGGAAAGACTGTTTCAGATAATTTATTTCCTTCATTTTAGTCCGAAGAATGGCTCCCTCGTGAATACGGAGACGGGCGTTACTGAGCAGGCAATTAGTAAGCGTGTAGTAATCGTGACCGGAAAACGGAACGAAGCGAAGCTCACCACCCCACTTCTATTCTGTTTGCTTTTGCCTGAGAAAGGTAGTTGCTTCTCTTCATAGATTAATATAACACATTAATGAGCCGTGTCCTAACTGTCCTCAGCTTCATCCAGACAATATTTTCAGTGCACGTTTGAGGCAAATGCTAATAGAGTATTCAAACCTTGCTCGCATTAGAGACTGCTGATGCGGTGCGACGTTTGTTTCCTTCAAGATGAACTGCTTCAAGTACTCGATGAATAATTACTGAAGGCGGCCGACGACAATCTTGAGCGGTACTGCCATAAATTATGGCACGCTGCTGCACGTTCTGCATCCCATTGTTGCAGAGACTATAGCTTTCAATAACTATATTTTAAGGCGAAAGCACTCAACGCCTATGTTTCAAGGCCATGTGTAGTCCAATGCATACGATCTTAAAAAAGAGGCGAGCGCGCCAGCTGCACGTGTACTTAGTTCACTTCGTCTCTTCGGCGTTCGCGTGAGTATAAACGTGACATTCATGAATTACTCAACACAGCGAGCCAAAGGGGAGACCTACGCCGTTCCGACACTAGCTTCGTAAGGCTTCCCTTCACTCGACGCTGTACTACCTGCCAACGCGTGCATGCAGTTTAAGACGCCTATAAAGGAGCAAATGTTTACGCGTGCTTGGTGTGAACACAAAAGAATAGGAAGCGTGATGAAATGAAGTGCAGTGCGGTAGAGAAAACATTATTCAGGTCCGCCGGGGCATGAACTAGCACGTAGTAGGGCCAATTTTACGTCGGATAAGAGAGGCCTAGACAATCCACCACGTCGGGGGCCTGTTGGACACCCAATAGTTGTGTTTTCGAATTTGGAGTGCGTAGCACAACATCCCACTTTGGCGGTGTACCGTGTTCGTCAACCGGTAACACGTGACAGCGCCAGAGCAACGAGTCTAGGGTGGCGAAGTCTGAGCAAACCATGCAAGTCTTTGACGTCTGAATTTGGCGATAGACCTTCTGCATGAGTGCGCGATTGGGATATGCCCCGACCTGCAAGACTCCGACTGTCAATGCCGGAGGCCTATTCAATTTACTGTGTGGCCGCGGATATTTTTGCCTCGTCAGGTGAATGTTCTTTATTAGTTGGTTGTGCGCGGATAGGAACCACCAATTGTAAGAGACGACGCACAGCACCAGAAAGTCGCATGAATGACGCCAGAGAGCCCATAAATAGAGAATGCAGCCGGGTGCCTCACTACCTCTTAAGTTTCTTCTTTTTTCTTAATGGACTCGCACTTCGCGCGTGACGTGCATTTGTCCTCCGCTATGGCAATGACGCCTCTTCATGCGGGTTTGCAAGTAAACGAAATTCAGCGACGACTTGATCGTTTGTAAACGCAATGTGACTTCCCTTCCCCTCAGCTCCTAGTTGGTCCTTACTCTCCTTTCACTCCGGTATCTGAAATCGTGTATGGAGTGTCGCCCTCTCGGGAGAACTGGCGCTTTCGAGGAAGCAATGAAGGGCTAGTGAAAACAGATCAGAACAAAAGAAACACGCGGGCGTGTCCCATTCCATATAGCATTCGTTGTTGCTCGCTAAGCGAAACGACTGCGTGAACAATAGCTAGAGTAAGTGCGCCAAAAGAATTCGATTGCCAGACAAATGAATAATAGAGAATGTTAATGACCACTTACTGCTCAGAAGAGAAAAGAATCGAGAATGTGGGATTACTGCGTTTCACTTTTTCATTGATATTTTTATATTTTTTCACTCGCCCATTTGGGTTTCGCTGTTTCCTGATATTTTTGTAACATTAAAAAGATTTTTTATGTGGTATAGTATGAAGAACTTTATTAAAAAGATTTCTTGTGTAGTATAATATTATAAACGAGGAGCTATAAATTGTAAATTCTCGCTATGTTATATAATGCGAAAAAAGTCAACGTTTTAAATTAAATGAAGAAAACGCACCTTATGTGAAGATCCGTTCAAATAACACATGGCAGACACATGATCTTTGTAATAGCAGAACCAAGATGCGTACGGTATGTCTAGCCCTTAGCGTTAATGCGATAAACTAGAGGGGGAAAAATCATACAGTCACAGTTTACGCAAAAGTGGCTCAATGTTGATCTGACGAGCCTCCAATGTTTGCTCATGCTGACGTTCCTTCTTGGAAAGCGAGTGATGCTTAGGCAGGTAGGCAAAAAAATTCAATATTCCTTTTGAAAAAAATGGGGTCAGGGGATAGAGACGGGAGAATTACCTGCACATTGTACCTCTCCACAACCCTCTCTGCCCAACCTAGAGTAACCTCCTGGACGTCAGATTTCAAGCTGCACCAGGCAGCCTCCCACTTCTTCTCATTACTTAATACGTTTTGAAGTGACGAGGGAGCGAGTGCTTAGGGCAGCCCCACTTGATATGATTAAGATTAGCTTATTTCTCTTATGACTCTCCCGGCTAAACGAGATACAAGTGCAAAATCGAAAAGCTGCGCAGGCAAATTGTGTTAAACCTTCCCGCAGGCATCAAGCTAGTTAGTATGTTATTATTTGTAGTATCTTATAAACTATGATACAAAATGTGCGATGAAGCGATAGCTGCGCACTTGTACAACGTGAAAATGCTACCCCAAGAACTTCACGAATGAACGCAATAATAATGAAGATAGAGAAACAACCCACTTCCGCTAGTTTTGGTTTCTCGCTCGCCCTTCCCACCTTATCTCGGCAGCCAATCCAAATAAACGTAGCCTGCGTTCGTGATTAGGCTCACTTCAGTGACGTCATGCGACGTCAGAGACTTCGTCATGCGAACGCAGTCATCAACCAAGCAAGGTTTTTTTCCACGTAACTATAGTGCATAGAATATACTTATATATTCTAGGCACTGTGGTGTAACGTTCGTGCCAGACCACTGTCAAGGTCATCGTAGCAGTGGCACGGTGAAGAAGCGTGGTAAGTGCGCGGCCCAAGAGCCAAGGTGCCATTTCGCAGTGCAGAGCAGCAGTCAACGAAGCCGGTGATGCGCGAAGTTGCCCATGGGTGAGATTGCATTATGCGCGTACGAGGAGGATTGGGCAGACGGTGGAGAAGGGCGCAGGAGTGGTTTTCCAAAATGAGGCGTCTGATGTCATCACTAGGGCTTTCTGAACAAATTCCTGAACTCATTTTATCGATATGTGAGGTTTAACGTCTCAAAACCACCATATGATTGTCAGAGACGCCGTAGTGGAGGGCTCCGGAAATTACGACCACCTGGGGTTCTTTAACGTGTACCCAAATCTGAACACACAGGCCTACAACATTTTCACCTCCATCGGAAATGCAGCCGTCGCAGCCGTGATTCGATCCCGCGACCTGCGGGTGAGCAGCCGAGTATTTTAGCTGCTAGAACACCGTGGTGGGACTGAAGGTGAAACTGCTCACGGTCCGTGTACCTATACTTAGGTACATGTTAAATAACCCCAAGTACAGTGAAAATTTGCTGCTAGAACACCGTGGCGGGGCATCCTGAACTCATTTAGTGAATCTAGTGAAAAAAATTATAAACCAACTCCCGAAAGAAACCTGGATGAGATGTGAAGCAGCAGTGGTGCGCACAGCATTGACCCGGTTCAAAATGGGTGTTGACGCGCGTATTTTTCATACGCCGTATATTGTATATGTAGATAAAGCTTCTGATTGTTGTCTGTTTTCCTATTATTCTAGCATTTCAGTGGTTATTCTAGTATTCGCGTGTTTCCTGATTACTGCTATCTCGTTCATCTTATAGCCGGCTCTAACGTCACCTATCTCACACTCTTTTCACGTGTAAAAGAGTAAAGAAAATATCTAATAAAACGTGTAACATATGACGTGCTATATAATTTATCCTACCATGGCGTTTATAACATAAAAATGTCACATGTGATTTAAACATAAATACGGCGCATGTACGTATACAAGTGTCAGTACTATTTCATCCCAATATTCCCGAATTTTTTCTCCGGCATCCTTTGTGAACCAGGGACAGGGGCTAGAAAGAACCCGCACTCACAATCCAGCAGCGCTTAAGTTTATTGTTCTCGCAGATGTCACGCACTCGCAAGACTAGACGGGGGAATCGGAAAAGAATGCGGACATTACCGCGACACTCGGTCCATAACTGACGACTACGCCAACAACACCGCCGGACATTCGCCACACCTGGTAGTGAATAGAGCGTATAAAAGCCAGAACCGAAGCTCCCTCTTTCTCTCTACCTCAATAAATCTCTGCCTAAGTCACTTCGTCGCATGAAATATTGAAGCCCGTATATCTGAGAATCCTGCCACTTTTAGCATCCAAAAACAAACGTAGAGCAGATCTCTTAATGAGGCCGATACACCACGCAAAAAGCGAGCGCAAGCAGCTTTCTTCGGCCAGCCTCGGCGCTTCCACTTCGCGTACTTTTTATACTGAGTTGGTCTACACGAGAAGCAACCTGCATAATAGTGGTCCCTTATCATAAAACCAATATTAACGCGCACCCTAACAGAGGAGAAGGCGGGAGGAGAATACCGCCATTTACGCCACCCCACCCGCCGACCTCGTCAGTTGCGAATGGGAATACTGGATCGGGAGTCGGTGACGGCGTGCGACGGAGCATATGTACGTGGAAGAGGCAGAAAGCCAACCGCTCTCAGGTGGTCTTGTAGGCGAGCTGAATTATCTAAGAAGCTCCTTCAAGATATTTTCCTTTTTCTTTTCTCGGACGTTAACGGGCAGCAAAAAAGCATACAGCTTTCACTGCAGCAGAAGACCAGATAGGTCAGCTGACTGCGGCTCACCGCTACAACCGAATGCTGAGCATGTTGCCGTCTAATGTAACATGCCAGTCATTGAGTAAAAGTATGACGGGGAAAAAGTACGGGAAACGGGACAGTAAGATAAAAAAGTTATTATCAATCATGGCAGTCGAGATGTGGCGGTTTTTTCAACTGAGGAAGCTAAATATTTACGCGAGACCTGACTTGAATTTTACAGTAGAAACGATGAGATTATGAAAACGATTTCCATGTGAATTCGATGAACAAGCAAGCACAGCTCCGGGCTGAACGGCGGAACGTAGGAGAGGCCCTCGCCCTGCAGTAGGCGTAGTCGGTCTCATAATGATGATGATGATGATGATGATGATGATAATATGATGATAGAAAAGATAGAGCTCATACATTTGATTTCCCGCTTCCCACCACAGGGTGTTTCAGTACATGTACAGTGCACACAAATGTCAACGGCCATGCACGCGTCGGCATGAATGACCTGGCTTCTTTTTAGCGACTCGTTTTTTTATCCAGCGACCACGTTAGCGAGAAGAACAACTCGCAGTCTTTCTTTAAATTCCACCTTCCTCGCCGTCTACAAATAGCGGCAGCGTCTGCCACTGGCGGCTCGCGTTGCGCCACTGCGTGACAGCCACAGACGACAGCCCGTCCAGCAGCAGCATCAACGCTGCAGGCTTGCCTGCGCGATCCACTAGCAACCGCGGCCAAGTTTGCGGTCCAGGTGCGTAGCCTCAACAAAGGGCGCCGATCACTTCTTGGGGCAACCGCGTTCGTGCGTTAGGGCTGCTGTCGTCGCCAGTGATGCCAGCCAGCTCGCTTTTTCCACTCTATCGCTATTCGAACCACGGAAACACGCTGCGATTGATAACAAAATTCATATATTTTTTTCTAGTAGCTTTTATCTTGGTCGCTTGCAGAGAGAAGCGACGGAAAAATAGCTGAGTGTGCTTACTTGCTAGTTCTATGTCTACGATTGCAGCTTTTGTGGTGCACTGCTGTGCTACTACTGATCGAAATTTATTCCCAAATGACTGATCCGGTTTTCCATTTCATATAGGGTAGCGTTTTGCGCATCGACTTCTTATTTGTCGCTAAATTATCCCGAGACCACGTCACTGCATGAATTTTTCATTAAACTGCTGCAAAAAGACTACATATGAACCCAAGTTGCAAGAGAGAAATTCCTAAGCCATCTCTGGCGTTGGCACTGCCCAGCCCCTAAAGGTTGAACTATGTCGACGCCTCTAAATCACGTGTGTGTGTGTGACCTTCCATTTTAAACGCAAGTGCAGCTTGGTGCAATGTCGCTAGATTCTGTCGTTTATATCGCAGATCAACATTACATTTAAAATATATTAGGTTACTAAGAAGTGAGAATCAGTCGGAACATTCTTGCGCACAAAGGCCCTTGGTACCAGATCGGTTTGTTCATCCAGTGTAGCAACACCAGTATGACAGAGTTGTACGCCGGTAACACCAGTGACACATCTTTTATTACTCTCAAAACAAACAGGTGTGTGTGTGTGTGTGTGTGTGTGTGTGTGTGTGTGTGTGTGTGTGTGTGTGTGTGTGTGTGTGTGTGTGTGTGTGTGTGTGTGTGGGCTGCGCCCACGCGCGCGCCCACCTGCCACGGCACTATATACCTAAGCAAAAACTTAATGAGCGTAAGGCGCGAAAAAAAAACACGAGAGAAGGGAACAAGCACCATCCGTAAGCTCGCTAACAATGAAGCAACTCGTCCAACAAGTCGCTTTGCAAAAAACTTGTTTTTTTCACGCGTCACATCCACAAAAATACCTTACTGCCGTTCGTGTAACATGCAGAGTTGTACGGTAACACCTTGTGTTTGCATATAGATCTGCGCCTCGCGGAGTGTGGAGGTGGACATCTTCATCCTCTTCAATTCACTCGCACGTTTTTGATTCCGCGCCAGGACCAAGGAGTCACTTTCTGTCGCTCCTGTTGTCTCCTCTGATTCCAAGAGAAATCGCCATTTCACACGCTTGCCAGAACAGCGACATGCCTAGGAGGCACCTATGTGTGTCCGTGTTCCTGTGTGCGTGTGTGAGGTTGGGGAAGAGATTACATCAGCGTCATTCCGACCGAGCTAAGGTGAGCCCAGGAAACTCCCGTGCCTCAGCCTGTTGTGCGTGCGCGCAGGTGCGTGAACTCATGCGCGCATCCGCAAACAAGGTGGTTCGACGGCAATGCGCGGAGAGAAGGTAGAGCGTTGGAGGGAGCGCCGCCTTGTTCCGTAACGCTCTGCTTTACACAGAGGCAGGCAAGGTCAGGAAAGCTCTCTTCTTCCGTAATGGGTTCTTCGATCGGCAAATATCCCAGGTATTGGTTGTAACTCTGGGCCTTCTACGCGGACGGCACTTTCGGAATTTAATTACAAACGGCAGTGACGAGGAGCCCAAGGAAGAAGGAGTTGAGTGGAGTTGTTGAAAGAGTAAGAAGGCGTTCCTAAGGGCAGAGGAAGGCCACGTGTTGTTGAATAATAGCAGCAGCAATAAATGCACGCACAAGGCAGAGAAAGGGAGTGATCCGACTTGAGCCTCTTTGTTGTGAATTCAGTTTTTTTTAAAGGGCTGCGCCCGTGTCTCAGATACTATGTAGCAGCATACCGACTTCTTCTCCTTGTTTTGCGATGATCCAACGCTTTTTCCTAGGCTGCTCATACTCGATTTATCATTCCGCTACTGGCGCCGGCGAGAGACGGCGGGGAGAGAGCGGAGACAAAGTTGTACCCGTTTTCGCGTTGTCTCTCGGCTGGAAAACAGTAATTCAGCGGTGGCGGTGGCTCCCATTTTGGCTTAGTTTTCCAGTTTATCAATCGATTTCATACAGTGTGAGGCAACGACGTGAACGGAGAAAAGTGTTTGCACTTTATCCTACTAAACATAAGCTCCAACGGGTTTTCTTTCTGTTTTCCGTATGCCTGCTACATACTGTCTTCAATCACTCCGCTTTCGTCAACTTAGCCACTTTAGAACAGATCGTTGTATATGCAGGAGCATTGATCTTGGTTCGTAGCTCTGTAAAGATCAGCAGTTGTGTGATTTTCTGTGTGACTATACTCTAAGCTTTCTTACGTCCTCTCTGTTTCTCTGTCTCTCTCTTCGCCCACCCTCTCACGTTCTGCTCATTTTCACATAATAAACACTGTATGGAGTATGCCATGAGAGTTTAAATTATCCTTGCATACTAAAGCAAACATAGGAATCCTGTGGTTAGTTTTTTTTTTTCTTTTTTTGTCTGGCAAGTGGCGACAGTTTTCAGCTGAAAAGCTGTTAAAGGTCGAGGTAAAACGTATGACAGAAAAAAAAACAATCATCATAATGAACAAGTGTGTGCCACAAAAGTAGGACCAGTCTCACTACAAACCACTGAAAATGAAAAAAACTTCGCTTTGTTCCTGCAGCATGCCCTAGAAATATGCCCAAAAAGTTGACATTCACTTGCACAAACAAATAGACAAACAAGCAAACGAAGAAACAATCAAGCAAATATTCAAACAAGCACGCAAACAAGCAAACTTACCACATGCTGTTTCATGTCTCTATATACTTGGATATTCACGCAATCATGGCGTTTTTGTTTTGTTCGGCTTATTTTCGTTGTTGTTGCTCGGGCGTTTTCCTACTATGGCAGTGTTCTAAAACCGGCTCTCAGGAGTCAATATCCATAATACAGTACAGTATTACAGCACAGTAGTACACAATACAGTACACACTACAGTACAGTAGAACTTGTATGCCAACTCTGGCTCTCGTGTTGAGGCGAATTCACGCTGTACGTGCTTGTTAAAGTGAGGGGTCACTTTGAATTGAATATACAAGTTATAACAGACCTTAGCGCATGTACATGCGTACATTACATCGAAGTGGTCTGACGAAACACACCTACACACATCAAACAATGCACTTTCCACTGAAAAGCTGTAGTTTGGGCTGAGAACCATCTGAACTCCCGCCGCTGCTTTTTTTCTCTCCACCTGTAATCGTCACCATGTCTATATAGCAAGCGCAAGTGCTGTTCTATTCATGTGCTGTTCCATGCGACAAACCAACACGCCGAGGCAGTGTATTAAATTACGTATGAGCTGAAGCGTAGGTTTAAGGTGCAAATTTGTGGGCCAAAATGATATGCGATGTTCTAAAGGCACATCTCGCCTTACAGAAGAATCACACTTGAGCTAAAGCTCTACAGGAGATCTGCTACGACCATGAACCATGAGCAGCGCTCATGTTCAATGGTTGACATATGCGGCACGTACACACCGAGTCAAATGTTTTAAGACGAGTGCGAACTAGCTCTCTTCTATGAATGGCGCTTCTCACTTAATCGACGCCTATGCACTTCAACGTGTCTATGATGGGCTGGAACTTTGAATGCGACACTGTATGCATAGAAGCGAAATAGGGAGTAGGGGTACAGTACAGTAGAACTCAAGGTCTATATTCGCGAAGCCTCAAGATATGTACCAACCATTATGCTCAACAGACTGATATGTCTGTCTTGTGTAGGGGTCAGACTTTTCTGTCACGAAAATTTAAATGTAAGAGCATTTTGCAATAACGTTTTTTTTATATGGGGGTACGATGGGCAAAGTTCTTTGCAATACACGGCACTCCTCGCACAGCTTTCCATTCATTGAATGTACAGTCAATTCAGCTGTCGTGACACTCACAGTCACCATAATTGTGCAAATGATTACCTTGCGGAATCAACAACGATAACAAACTCCAGTCCGCGAAAGAGCCCCACCAACACGAATGGAAAAAGAGTGTTCTGCGGCTGTTCGTCAAAATAAAACTCTGGTTAGAAAGAGAGATCGGGTTAAACTGAAGTAAAACTATTATCTTGTTTTTTGACCAAGCTTGCCGTGTTACGTGGTTGAATTGGAAATAGAATACGTACGCTGTAGCAGGTTACATGACGTCGTACTATAGACACACTAAAGATGAAACAAGACTTGCGAGAAAAGAGCGTAATGGCGGGAATACCACGGAGTTACTTTTTACACGCAGACCATGAAGAAGCGGTAGAGCTACAACTTGCGAAGAACGTGAGAACATTATTGTGGTTTCACAAAGTACGCACGGCATTGAATGAATCAGTCACCGATGCACTTTATCTATCTATCTATCTATCTATCTATTTATCTATCTATTTATCTATGTATCTATCTATCTATCTATATATCTATCTATCTATGTATCTATCTATCTATCTATCTATCGATCGATCGATCTTTTTGAGGGAAGGGGGCACTCGGCTAATGCGAGGTAATTATGGTCTTTCTTTTGCGAGAACACCACTTAAAAAAAGAAACATAAAGGATAAAGGAGTGAAGTTGGGCGTTGAGCAAACATCGGCTCGACAATTTCTACGCTCTGTAAGCCGCGTGAAAACGATGGTCAACCGCCCTATGCAAACACGGCTTCTCAGCCGCTTTTGCGATCGATATTTTATTAACGCGTCTATAAAGTACACGGCTCTCTTGTTTCTTTATTTCTCCCTCCTTTTGCCACCGCCGTTGAGCTGCTGTGTCACCGGGCATAATACTGTGCGGTTGAGAGAGACGTAAGTGACACCGTTTAGCCACAGACACGCACGTGCATTTAAGTATACGCTTCGTGAAGCCCGATGCGGAGGCGAAGCCTGAAAAGAGGTCACTGGTACCGCGTCATTGACAGTTCAATGTTCTGTTGTCAATGAATTTTGTGCACCTCGCTTTACGAACAGATAAAGCGCCGGTTGGCCAGCGTCCTAAACGAAAAACACTAAACCAATAAAAGCATGGCTAGTGAGGCCACCCACACGCTAATGACAACGCTTCGCCATGTTAACAGTGCATTAGCGGAAAAGCCAAATTCGCGATGTAAAGTACGCAATAAACTCAAAAAATCAAAAGATCGATTGACGATTGCACTCATTCCTGCACCGTCTACGATTAGGTGTTGCGTACACACCTCACTTTTTACGCCCCCTAGGTGGTTTCAAGGTTGCAAGCGTTGTGCCCCAACAAAACTTCCGGTTACCCCATTTACCAGCTCCTAAAGTCGACACTGAAATGACGTTTTCACGTTTCTTCAAGGGTTAGGAAACTCTCCAATTAGTTTTTTTGAGATAAAGAAACGTGCGTAATGTTTATGGGAACCTTTTAAAACTTTTATGTAGCTCAAAATAACAGTGATTTGAATACAATTTGCCAAATAAAAGAATGAAACTGTAGAAAATCAGCGGGCTATTTTCTAGCGCTCTTCTTACCCACAGACACTCACAAGGCACAGCGGTGTACAACACAGAGTGTCATGAAGGGCCTCTGTTTGTTAAAAGTAAATGGGTCAATATGCCATGTACTGTATATATAAGGACCCCCGAATATTTGTACTTCGGTTTTACATATATGTGTATCTTGTATATGACTACCATGATGTCAAGACAGCTGGCTCTAGGGTAGCCTACTTTCCCACATCTTTACATATATAAAAAAAATCACGGCATATCCACGGGTTGAATGATGATGAGCGGGTGAAGCTCTGAAGGTACATTGGTGTACCACGAATCTTTCTGGAATTTCGCGCAGTCGACCAAAGACGAGACAAACACTATAAATATACGCCATACTCATGAAACGAATATGGCGTAAAGTAGGCAGGCAGGCCTGCCTGCCTGCAGGATTGCACAAAATTGCTTACAAGTGTGTAGAGGGTGCTCATGAAGAGTAAAATAGTGAATGCCACACTAGTCTACAAAAATTATAATTATTAATGGCGTAGTGGTTACCCTGCATGTGTACTTGAAGCAGTTACTCTGAGTGTTTCAAAAGGCTCTGAAATGTCGCTCTTCCAGCTTTCGCTTGGACTGTGGTGCGATTTCTGCGCAGGCTTCGCGCTTTTATGACCCCCGAACAAGAAATGGACGGTAACCAGAATTGCCTATCAGGCAAAGCCTATATCACTTTACACGGATGTCTACTTCGAGCGAACTGCTTGAAAAAAAGAGAAAAAAAATCCCTGCCGGCATAATTCTTGACACTAGTCCTAAACATAGGATCCGTGCTAAAACAATAGTACCTCATAATGGCTTGGCTTTATTGGTACGTATTACAATTAAGTCAGTCTATTAAATGTATCAAACATGTGCAACAGTGTGAACGAACACCCTTAAACCACTTGTTCGACGAGCACTGGGAAACATTTGCAATGACACAGAAAGTGAACACTCTAATAACCCACCTAAGGGACATGACTCTAGCGCCTAGAGACTGTTCAATACTAACCTAAATACTGCTTACTTGAAAATGATGACGATGATTTAGGGAGCCAACGAGGCATTTCGTTTTATGATAAGTAACAACTCAGGGTTAATCACGGCCAATTATGTGACTGATTACATCCATGTTTGTGTCCCATTGCCATGCCCAGCAATTCTTGTCGTAAGAGCCGAACGTGTCAACACTGAATGAACGTCATTGCATGTATGTAACCCATATATACAAATAGCAATAACGAAGAGCGTGAGTTTCCGGGCCCATTTGCCAACGTCCCATAGGAACGCCTTGCGTCCGCGGTGCTGATTAAAGCCCAATGCGGCACCGACGCCACGGAAGTGGCGAGTAGAGTTGCCAGAGTGTGTAGCAGTGTTGGCTGTTTTGCATGCGGTAGAAGGCCCTGCAATCGCGGCCTCGTCCGTGGTTTCCGATGCCACGGGGCAATGGCGTCGGCCAACACCAGTCGATAAATCTCATTAGGCGAGTGGACGAGGCAAGTACGTTTACGATTAGGCCACCGCGGACTTTGGTCGTTCGGGAAAACTAGCGAGGAATGAACGATGAGCGAGGGAGAAACAACATCGGCCAACGCTCATTTCTGCAAAGTCACCAGCCCTAGCTGGTACCCGATTGGCGACGAAATTTCGTTCGTTCCGATGTCGCTCTGTCGCATGCAGGCACCATTTGGCGCCTGCATGCTATAATCGCTTCTTAATATGGGGTGATATCAAGCTGAAACTTTACACGTGGGCCATATCAAATCAGGAAGCACATAAACATACGTGTTAAGAAGGAACTCAGTGGCGCGACAGTTGCTCCCTGACAATTGTTACGTGAGGGCTCAATGCTTATGAAGACAATAGAGATAGTGACAAATGTGAACACATGACCATTGCAATGAGCGTAGATTAAGTTCAGCAGGCCGTGGTAATACTAACATTATGCACGAACAACAATGCATCAAGATGTATAACATATGCGCTGTACGAAGAAAAAAAACAAGACAGGTGAACGATTGTTGCACTCTGCTAGTAGTAACATATAATTCCCAAACTTGGTGGTTAGCGAAGAAGCTAGACAACCTTATTAAAGGACATGGGTGATGAATAACAACATTGTGGGAGCTTTGTGGAAAAAAAATGAAGCAGTGGTACTAGATGCCAAGACAATACGCCTTCACGACAAAGAGTAATGAAATGGAGTTTGATAGGTTGTGTATTAATGTTAGATTAACTACTAACATTCTATAAAAGGCAGCAGAATGTGGCCCAGGGCTGAGAAAAAGGAAACGTAACCGAAAAGAAATGTGTGAAGACGAGCCCACTTGTCAAAACACTGACTCCAGCGAAACCCCCTGTTCCAGTGATTTTTCATTCGCTAGTAGGTTGAAGGTATATTATTTGGCAGGAAGATAAAACTCAAAATGATTTCGGGGCAGTATGACGTGCACGTTTCGTATCATAACTCAGCCACACCACTAAAATTAGGAGGTTTATAGTAAAGACACCTGTCGTGAAACTAATTTCAACACTCAAGAATTCTGAAGCATTCCGGATTGAGAGCAAATATAAATGCGCGACTAGTCGTGTTCCCAACTCTCCCTAAACATCAGGTGTGCACGTTTTCGTTTACACCAACAGAACGTTAAGCATTCCAGTGAGCATGATTTTGACCGCACCATACTTAAGTGCCACAGCACTTTTTTTTATACAAATATCTGAGGCTACGCCCTTTTCACCTTCTCGGAAGACAAAATTGAAATCAAACTCGTAAGGCGGCGAGCGTCCTTTTACGGATGCGAGCTGTATTTCTAAAAGAAGTCATGTACTAACAAAAAAATTGAAATTTAGGAGGCCAATTGCGATAACTTAAGAGCGTAGAGATGACGTACATATAATTCTACAGAGCAACTCCAATAAAGCACACGCCTCGAACGCAGTAAAAACAAATGGCGTCACGAACCGCGTATGCTTAGAAATTTCTATCGAAGGAGAGCTCTGTGGGTCTGGCACAACCCGGTTTCTCCAAACAGGTTCCCTTTTTAACTCACTTCTGTTTCTTCTCTCCGCGTTTCCTGGACGACTGCATCAACAAAAGTGGGCTATATCTACAGCCAGTCTCTTCGCTTATTCCTTCATCCAAGTTAGAACACATATATCCTCCTTTCTCCCCATGCTCTGTTCAGTCAGTTTTTTTTTTCTTATCCACACCACGACGTGCTGTAGTCGTTTCCGTTTAGTGGATTTTCCATGCCGAGTAGAAAAAGGCTTTTTTTTTCAAATAGCGTCTCCATATCCGGACCAGCGGGATTTTATCTCCATCTTCCCTTCTCCGCCCTCGTATACCCATCTAGCCTGGTTCCTGTCTTATACTCCTCGGATACGCCAGACCACTCAATGTTTTTTGTTTTGTTTTGTTTTGTTTTGGTCTCATTTTTGTCGCGTAAATACCGCAATCCCACATGTACACTGAAGCCTATGAAGCCTATATTTTTCGCGAAAGCGAATAGCTTCGCGTCCCATTCACCCAGAACTGCAAAACTGCGACTGATAATACTACAACCTCCATCACAGGGTCATGTCTGTGATGTTTTCTTCGAGTCGCTGTGGCTCTCTGTACTTGTCATTTAGCGCCACGGAAGTGAAGTGATCCAGTCGAAGAGAATAGTAAACGATGTGTGAGGGGCCAGAAAATAACGTACTTCTGGGCAAGCGGAAATATCGGTTTTCTTTTCTGATACGGCTTTCCGGCGAGCCTTCATCGACTGGACATATTCTCAATTCGACCGCTAGCGTTCTCACTCTCAACTTTCTTCACTTCAAGGTATTCACTTCTCGAGTAGCTTGCACATGTTCGCTTACCATGTACATGTGCAGCATGTACGTGTCTCCATGTGTCTGTTGTGAGTCGTCAATGGAACTTTCGTGCTTCTGCTTGCGAATGACCAGACGCTACTTGCAAAAACTTCCTTCCATCGTTCTGTTCACGCTTGAATTCTATTTTCCAACTTGATGCATTTGACCTGCAAGTCAATGCAGGTGGTGTGGTTGCTGACAGCCCTCGCTTCACCTGGCTCTTCAGTCGTAGATGTACAACTTCTCGAGGCGCCACTGGATGGCCGCACTACGAAAGAAACGTGCCCTAGCTGAAACCGTTCATTTGTTTTGGTCGTGTTGCACCTACCGGCAAGCGCCATACATAGTGTGACACCACACGAACAGCGCACAGCACTGCCCGGCAACTGCGCGCTGCATGTGGCGAAAAATGTACACTACTCAGCCATCCCCATCGTTGCTCATTATGTTAATCTGACAACACTGAGTGAGATCTACTGCCAATCAATCAATGAATCCTCAAATAAGCATTTTAGTACTGTGCTTAGCAAAGACACCATAGTTGAAAGGTCATAGCTATATGATGTGCGCGTTCCTTGGTCAACCACGTCAAAATAAACGAAGAATATCCGACGCATTTTTCCCTGAGCTGATATATATCTCCTTTACATTCTAGACTTCATTTTTTGAAGTTCTCTCCGACTTTGTTCTCCAGAGGTGTGGCTGTTCTTGTAATTCAAATTACTGTCCTCCAGTCTGCAGTGCCATAGCTTGATCCTACCTCTACAGGTTGCAGTTGTGCGCGTACTTGCCTTCGGATGTGATCGAGCGCGCGGTCGTTTTGCGTGTATTTATGCTTGAATCGCCCTGTTTAAGCTCGACAGCGCAGGAAGTACGCGCGTGTATACAGACGCCTGCAGATCGATCAAGCAATGAACCTTTCTTTCACTGCCCCCTTTCCACTTTCTTCAACACTCATATATTAACAAGCATCTGGTAAGCATCTCATGCGTTAATATTGCCTTTTCTGGGAATGCACTTCAGCAATCTGTTGGGGCCTGCATTTTCGTTCCTCAATCTTATAACACTCACGGCTGATAATCAACGACGCGTAAGAACATTGAACAATCATATTCCTTACCCCTACATGGTGCACGTATGTACTTGTTTTTGTTGTCGTCGTCGTCATCGTTGTTGTTGTCATTGTGTCGGCTTTCTTTGATGCAGCGCTTAAAGTCTTTACGTTGAAATCGTCAGTGTGCATCGCGGAAACACTCGCTGAAGCGTCATCGCTAAATTTTTGGGGACACTTCAGAACTAGCGCTCTGTCGACAAAGCATATAAGCAGCTTCTTTATTGCCTCTTCCTAGGAAAGCAAGAAAAGAACCTTGCGCAACGAGAGTAATATGATGACGGGGACTAATCAGTGAATCATCGAGCCTATATGCTCGGCATATGGTATTACGAAAACATCTTTTGTTTCTTCATGCGAACCTTTGCACGTCCTTAACTACGCTTTAAGCAGAGCGAACCTAGCCGTCATAACCAAGGACCTTATGCTGAAGCCACCACAACCAACAAACCCTCCCCCTCAGTTTTTGAGGGTTGGAGGTTCAACAGCGCTCGATTTCCGCTTCTCTCGACCGCCTAATAAGAAGCGCTGTGGCTCGATTTGTCAATAGGCTTGGTGTCACGTCTTCATCGCTCCAACATTGTACACGTATGCGCTTGCTACTGGGACCCCCTTTTTCTAGCACACAAGAAAAGCGCAAATAAACGCAGCCAATGCTGGCTGATCACGCGATCACACGACGTCAAGGTTGGCGGCCAAGGAAACGGTATCGATAGCTTGGCAGGAAGAGTTCCGACCTCTAGGCTAACACTTGCCTAATTGGCGTCTCTCGTTGACGTAGCCCTAAAGTAACTCCGTGGGCTGTGGAGAGTAGCCTAGAATATAGGCGTCGTCTGCGCGGTGGCAAGTCAGTTAACTAACTGGTTTGTCCCTCATTTTAAACGGTAGTACGTGTTTTTTTTCACACGGACTTTTCGCTCGTTTCCATAGCTTGAAGGCACGTGAAGGAGTAGCCATGGTCAGGAAATAGAGTGTCATTTTTCTTATTTTGTTTTTTAAGCGAGAGCGACACTGGCCCTATTACGTCGTTTTACTATAGCCGGTGGCTGTACCGGTAGGTTAGCGGTTGCCTAGCAACCACCACAGCTGGCAGCGCCGCTCGTCGTGCCATCTGGCACGTCCGAGGAGGAACTGGTGAAACCGCATTACAGTAATAGAGGAAGTGCCAGCGTTGCATCGTATATATAGAAGAGGAAAGATTCGCCAGCAAATATGAAAAGTCAGTCGGAGAAACTGAAAGAAGCCAGGCTTCGTCGCCGGAACGAAACCAAGAGGAAAAATAACCAGCCACTCGCCTCAGGAAGCGTAACTGTGTATATAGAAACAAACTAAACAATAAGACTAACCATACCTCTAGATACCCACACCTAGGCTTAAGTGAATTAGGCCGCAGGTGATTTTTTGTTTTGAAACCTTACATGAGGGCACGGCTGAACGGCACCATGAAAGGAGCAGGAGAATTAGAAAATTGAGAAGAGTGGAGTTAGGAGATTTCAACCAACGCGTGAAGTTCGCGTCCGCGTGCCTGTACACGTCCACGCAACAAGCGACAACGACTCTTTCCGCGGAAGCAACGGAGGCGAAAACCAGCGATAAACGTCAGCTGAGGCGACCGAAGCGAGCTTCCTCCCGATTTCACAAGTACCTGGTGTTAATCGTTAGAGAGACGTATACAGTATACAGTAAGCGTGTACGCGTGACGGGGCTTATGGTTCTCTGACTGTTGCAGTTTATTTCTACCGAGTCATTACTCTGAGCAGTCGTTGAGAGGAGGTTACGAAAGGAGCTGAATGCGAGCGCAAACGGCTTCCGATTGCGTGAAGGGCTCGACTGGAATGGAAAGATCAACGTTTAAATATCAAATAAAGAACAGGGAAGAACGCGCAACGCCCAAAAGAATAACACAGCATGTTGAGGAAAAAAAAACTTGCATCGCAATAAACGTAGCACTGAATGAATGCGCCGTAAAGAAGCTTATTGTGATGGCATAGGAAAGCAAGACAGTGGATTTCAAGCGGAATCAGCAGAATGCAGTGTGAGGTACTTCAATGAGTCCGACCGTGTGATGCATGCGTTAAAGTCGACAGACCGTGTCGAACGTGATAAATATATGCGGAACGAAACGAACAACGGCAGAAAGTAGTAACATTGTTAAACTTCACGGATGCCGTCTACCTTAACAAGTACACACGTTCAAATGTCATTAATCCCGCAGACAGTGTTTTTCAAATGTTCCTGATTTTTGTTTTTTACTCAAAAGTGCAAACTCGTGCTTCCTCCTTTAATCTTCTTCTGAAGTATAGACGAAATATTGAATAAAAAAAAAACTACCCTCTTTGCCATACGGCGCTATATTTGCGTGTTTGAGTGAATATCCACGCTCAAGCATATGCATTCGTAATGCTGTCGTCCTGATGAGTTACGTTAAGCATGGGTTGTTCAGGAAACGTATGTTGCCATTTTGCACAATTATACAAACAGAAACAAGAGTAGGAGTTCAAATAATATAGTACGTACGAGAATAAAAGATTGCCGTACATAGTTCTGTGTATTTTTTATTTTTTGTACCCGTATTCGCTACTATACATTTCAAAAATTATTATAAAGCTTTTTTTTTCTCTTTGTTTTTGTCAAGGTGGCAACAATTCACGTTTTATTCCGTAAACACGGAAAAACGAGCCCTTAAGTATACACTGCTTCTCTTTATTCATTAACGAGGGTCTCGTACTGGCAGACTTGGTGCCTTGAGGTTGTACCCGAGGGTCAGCTGCCAGCTCGTAATAGGTTCACGTGCTACGTGACGCCAAACAGGATCATAAAGAGGGTGCAACACTCGCTGCCATGGCTGCTGGTGGCGCTGACACTCCCGCGTCTAAATACACATATATACCCAATACAGTGGCTGGGAGGATAGCCGCCGTGGTAGCTCAGTGGTAGAGCATCGAACGCGTTATTCGAAGGTCGCAGGTTCGATTCCTGCCCACGGCAAGTTATCTTTTCACCCACTTTTCTTTCTTCACATTTACAGCACAATCCGGTCTAATAACGTCCCCTACACACTCCTTGGCAGTATTGTCTGTTAGATCTCATTATTATTGTGTCAAAACACAGAAAAACGAGCGCTTAAGTATACACTTCTTTCCCTTTATATATATATATATATATATATATATATATATATATATATATATATATATATATATATATATATGTGTGTGTGTGTGTGTGTGTGTGTGTGTGTGTGTGTGTGTGTGTGTGTGTGTGTGTGTCTCCCTGTTTCTGCCCCTGTTCAACTACCCAGGAACGCTAGGTGCCCCCCCCCCCCAAAAAATATTAACAAATGAAGAACACTTCTAATCCAACGTTAACGGTGTGAAAGCACCGTTTGTGGTACTACATGTTTGCGGGTCTGTTTGTGAAGCCATTTCATTTTGTCAGAAGTTTAAAACATCCGAGAGACCTATAGTTTCCTACTTTTCACGTGGGGAACAAGGCTGAGTTTGTCACGGGCAGCCTATTTAAGTGACCTCGTTAAATTATAGCTCTCCTCTTGGGAAGCGCAACGAGCGGCTGTAAACTAAGCGTAGAAGAACTTTGCATAGTGTGCATGTTTGCCTTGGATTGCTTGAAATCTGCTATTACGAGCAGTAAGTCAATAAAAGAGCAGCATTGCGAAATATATGAACAATGTTGAAAGCCCGAAGCGACTGCTTGAACTCTCATGATGGTGAAATGGCTTCAACTGTATCGTGAGAGGTCGGGGTGAGGGTAATTGAAGGGCTGGTGTGACAGCGCGGAATGTGAGGACCGATGAGGAAATAAAAAATAGTCTGCCAGAGACCTTTGCACGCTCGCGTAGTTCGAGGAAATGATGGAAATATCGAAACGGGGGTAGTTCTTTGACCGACTAGTCACGCATTGGCATTGAAAATGGGCCGATGACAGATATTGTGATGAAGAGAGAGAGAGAGAGAGCAAAACAAAAAAAACAATAGGATAGCCGGCTAGCAATATCTGATTGGTGCTGTGCGGTTGGCGAAGGAAAAAAAAAGGAGGACCTACTCTAAAGAAAAAACGGAATAAAACACATTAGCATCAGTGACTACAGCTCATGCACACATCCTAAAATATGCAAAAGTGTGTAGTGGTTCACCTGAAGCCATACCACATCTCTTGTAAAATGAAAAGAGAAAAATATTTAGCTTTTTATTTTCAGAAGAGATTGTCATACATAGGAGCTGCCTCTGCGTGATTATTGCTTTGCGGCAATACTTGCCGGGGCACAGTGTAAATGCGCAGAAGACGAGGACAGAACACAATCGTTGTCTGTCCTGGCACATCTCAGTCCTTGTGTTCCACGCATTTCCCCTGCACTACGCTACATACACAAGCCCTCAGCTTGGCTAACATGCGGCAACCTTTCTTTGCCGTGCTGCCTCGGCTTCGCGAATTCGCGAGTAGAAGCCAGCGGCTTTTCGTCGGCGAACTGCTTCTTCTTCGTGAACTCACAGTTCTGAGTGGCTGGATCTTCGATGGCCCTTGGACTCCACCGCGCTACTTCGCAAGGTTGCGTGTGTACGTTGCCGTGTCGAATTTCGCGAGAACATCGCACTACACCAGAACGGTTGCCTGCTTTTGCAACTCGGAAAAGCCATCGCCGATATTTAGCAGAAAGCGATGATTTCGAAGGTAATCGAAGTGCGTGCGTCGAGATGACTGGGCGCGAAGGCTTCAAAAGATTGGAGTAGTGCCCTAAGCTAAAGAAATAAGAAGAATATGAAAGAAGATTGAGATAGAAGAGCTTCAACAAGAGAAGGTAAGCTCGGCCTTTCGCAATACGTGCATAAACCCCATGCAAGCTCCACTTCGAGCGCGCACCACCTCAGCGCCTCCCTGGCTGCCGTCGCTGTCGTGAGAGCTGTAGTTTCGGTCGAGCGCCTAGAACCCGGAGCCGCATGAAGCATATAAAGATGTAGGCGCTGGGTGAAAACGAAAAGTTTACAATCGACAAGAGGCGCGAAGAATAGTTCCAGTGCTTGTGGGCACGTGCACGAAAGTCATAAAGACACCGAGACGAAGAAGCAATGAACTACGATTGTGGACGACAATGAATGAGTGGAGGAGGTGCGTAAGAGGTAAGTCGAGGCAGTAGGAATAAGGACGGTGTGTTATTACCCGCTGGTAGCTGCTGGCACAAATGAGATTCGAATGACCCGTCCCGAAATGGCACTTTCATCGGGAGACACGAGTGAGTTCTGATGGCTGGTGAAAGCGAGGTGCCACGATGTAAGAGATGGGGATACTGAAGGAGGGCGAATACAAAGGGGAAAAAAGGAGGCGATAAAACAGCGACAAGGATTAAAGAAGAACCTCTGCACGAGCTGCCTCGCTGGAGGTCTGTGTGTGTATTTCGCCGTATCCCTTTTGCTTTCTTTCGCTGAGCGCTTTACACTTGGGCGCTTCGCCCAGAGAAGAAGTTGCCAAAGGCGTGAAAGGGCGGCAACTGAAGCGTGAAAAAAAAACAAAAAACAACGAGCAAGCTAAGAGCAACGGAACAGAGAGAAAAGTAAAAAAAAGGACAAAAAGACGCAAACGAGCATTGAAAAGCCGCACGAGCGAAACAGAAAAGAGCGGAAAAAAGAGCAGCTACCACGCGTGGTCAAAGAAGCGAAAGCGAAGTGCCATTTACAATTGTCACAAAAGCCGCAAGTGCTTTTTGTCCACCCTTGGGTGGTTGCGCGTTCGTTTTTCCGTTCTCTGTATTTGCTCTCGCAATAGAAGCCTCTTTTTCGTACGTTGATGGCGTGCAAATTTGCTTCTCGTAATGCTTCTCCTTGAAGCATGGCCTTACTCTGAAAACCTTCGGCTATGTCCCATTCTTTCTCTCCTTTGGCTATTCACGCGGCGCGATATGTGGTAGGAAAAGAAGAATAAGGAGAAATGGACGATGACGCTTGGGTGGCCTGGTGTCATCACCAAGACTTCATTCTTTGTGTACATACACGCCCGATATCTTCTGTGCGCAAAGGGCGGGTGGTGGGGAATAAGAGAGTGACGTGTTTCTGCTTCCTTTCTTTCACAGCAGTTCCGAGGAAAATGAGATTCCTGTAACGCCTTTTGCGGACGTGAAGAGCTACATCAATTCAAGCACGTGGGGATGACTGAACTGGTCGCATGAAGCTGTATTGCAACATTCATCGGGTCTGTTCAGTGAACAGTAAAACAGCAGCGTTTGGCTTCAAGCGCATGGCACACATGCGTATATACTCACATTTTCTTGCTTTATACCGTTCATAGCTGTGTTATATCCTACGTGGGAGGGGCTGTGAATAGCCGACGCGATGGTACAGTGGTTATGGTGCTCGGCTGCTCAGCCGAGGGTCGCGGGCTCAACCTTGTCAGTCCCGCTAGGAGGCGGAACGCTAAAGGCATGTGTACTTGATTTAGATGCCCATAAAACCACCCCAGGGGTCGAAAGTTTCTCAGTCTTCCACTACGGCGTGTCTCGCAACCGCATCATCATCGATTTCGTCATCATCATCATAATCATCATCATCATCATCATCATCAGCTTGACTACGCCTACTTCAGGGCAAAAACCTCTATACCATGATTCGCCAATCAACTCGGTCTTCTGCTTTCTGCTGCTACGTTATACGTGTGAACTTTTTAATTTATACGGTCCACCTATATAACGTTCTGTCTCCCCTTCGTACGTTTGCCTTCTCTGGAACCCCTTAATGACTAGCGGTTATTCTTCCTACGTGCTACGTGCCCGCCCCATGTCCGTTTATTCTTCTTGGCTTCAACTATGATATACTTAACCACGGATTGTTCCCTGGCCCACTCGGCTCTCTACTTGTCTCTTAAGAGTACACCTATCATTTGCTTTTCCGTCGCTCGCTGCGTCATCCTCAATTTAAGCTGAATCCTCTTTTAGATGCGGAAGCATCTTATACTCGCGCCTTGTAGTGCGCCGTCCGCACCGCTTCTCGAACATTCGACAGCTGACGCGCGCGCATGCGCCGTCGCGCCATCGCCCACCATCTGTGCCGCGCGCGCTTCTCCTTCGAGAACATTCGACAGCTGACAGCGCATGCGCCGTCGCGCCGTCGCCATCTGTGCCGCGCGCGCGCTTCTCCTTCGAGAACATTCGACAGCTGACAGTGCATGCGCCGTCGCGCTGTATATATACTCAAGGTCGGCGCTCGCTCGCTCAGTTGCCGCTCGTCGGTTGGTTTGTACGGCGCATCGACGTCCAAGGTCGCGGTGAAATGAATTCCAACGAATCCACAAACACAATGATCGACGTCCCTTCGACCAGCGCCGCCCTTTCGCATACGTGTGTACGTGTTCACTCATTTAACGCCCCCTCCTACAACCACGTTAACCAATTTAGCCATCCACCCAAGTAAGTCGCAATTTAACACCCCAATTCACAACCACGTAAACCAATTTAGCCATCGACCCAAGTAAGTCGCACTTTAACACCCCGTTAACCAATTATATGCTCCGCATCCTCCTCAGTGTTCCCCCGAGGGAAGCTGCGGGCAATCTTTTTTAAAGCTCCAGGTTGCTGCTCCATAGGTAAGTACCTCCCATATGAAAGCAGCAATGATATCATGGTTAACACCAATATGATTATGTTGCGAATGTAGTATCGCGAATATGAGAACTGTTGCATTCTGATGGCTCTCCAAGAACTCTGATACAGCTTAGAACCCGTGCACATATTGTGTATATCTATGTTTCTGGCTCACGAGAGCTAACAAGTGATGTACACCACATGTCCACGGCGTTCTGTTATGGTGTGCACTGCATCAAGATTGGATAGATGTTTTCTTGCGTTCAATTGTAGCGTATAACACTTATTTTTTAATGCAGGCCCCAAATCTGCTTCTGGTTATCAGTGTTCATTAGGTTGCTTACCTGAGAATCTGAGACCCTCTATAAGCGTGTCCTTATTCGGAAAACAGTGTTATGCCTCCAACCATTGTTGACACCTGAGAATAAACTTTTTCAGCAGTGCTTTACCATTTTTCAAGCAGTGATTTAGCATCGTCTTGCCTGTCGGTTTTACACGTTCACGAGAAAGAGATTTTTTTTTGTGGGCACCTTGGTGGAACGTGCGCAAGGGTCATTACGTTATCATGAAGAAAGTAACCGTAGCATGAGAGCCGATTCGACTAACACATACAAAAGAAGAAATTTACAAATAAGGACCCAATTTGTGGCGTGTTTTGTGGGCTAATCTTCTTGAGTTTTGTGAGCCTTTGTTTTTGTAGACAGTGAAGCCAGTACCTCATCACCATATTACATTTATTTTTCACCAATATTTTAGGTGTCTGTTCATTTCCTCGACTGCTGGCCTGTTAAAACTTGGCTGACTTTGAACTCATAACGCTTGTGAAAGGCAAGGAGAAACAAACGAAAAAAAAACAACGAGTTGGAGAAGTCGTGCGTCCGGTTACCTACCCTGCGTACCAAGGTGATCTCAGATAAGGCAGATTCTTCATACACTGTCATAGATTGTCTGAATATCTTGGCATTCCATCGCTATTCTGATGAGTGCTGTGTTAGCCTTCATAAAGGTCGCGGGATCGAATCCCGGCCGTGGCGGCCGCATCTTTGATGGAGGCGAAAATGCTTGAGGCACGTGTGTTCAGGTTTTGGTGCACGGTAAAGAACTCCAGGTGGTCGAAATTTCCGGAGACCTCCACTATGGCGTCTCTCATAATCATACTGTGTTTTCAGGACGTTAAACATCAACAGTTATTATTTATTATTAGCATTCGTAATTATTGCCGCAGCAAACACCTCTCATTCTGTGACGGATATCGGCTGCGGCATTCTTTTGTTCGCAGACACTGAATTTGAGCCTCAGGAACAGGTCCAGCACTTTCAGCGTTAGCTTAAAAAGTTGTTTTTCACTTTCTTGCTCACCACGCGTAAAAGAGTTAACGCACTTTTTTTTCTGTTTTATGTATTCTACAGGCAAAATGTAAGCCATACGTCTCACCTTGAAGAAAACGTGGGAAACTTATTTTCTGTGGGGTGAGGGTCACGGAATACCCAGACGGATTCCTGAATATGGATTCGCGCAAGATGTCAATAGAGCTTCACTTTCGGAGCCGAAACGCCACCGAGAAGCCCCAGTTTTCCGAAAAGTTCACACACTCTCATGCGTTGTTAGACACGCAAAATAAAAACGTATGGATTCTGGACAAATACGAGCATCATTCTGCATGATCGAGTCGACTGCGCCTATCCAATATTTACTGCTCTAAAGGTTGCTTGGAGTGCTTTACTGGATAACAGTGACCGTTATTTTGCTTTGTAGTGAGTCGCCACTCAATTTCAATGATATTGTTTAAGTCCTTTTTACATTCAGCTCACGCCTACTATTTCTGAACAGATTCTTCTTTTTCTTTTTTTTTGCTGCGTTTCACTACTCGCTCTGGTAAAAGTGAAATAGTGATGTCACCTTCTTCCTGCTTTCAGCGGAGCCTCCGAAATGCACTGCCGTTGCGAACAGGCGCCCTCCTTTTACCTTGCCACCATTATATTTGTTTGTTTTTTAAACAGCGGCACTGTTGTTAGTCGAGCTTGCCACGCTGCTGTGATCTAGTGGTTGTGGCGCTCGACTGCTAAGCCGAAGATTATGGGATCGAATCGCGGCTGCAGCGGCCGCATTTGTTACGAAGGCGAGAACGTTGGAGGCCCGCGTGCTTAGATTTAGGTGCATGTTAGAGAACCCCAGGTTGTCGTCATTTCCAAAGCCCTCCACGAAGGCGTCCCTCATATCGAAATGGCGCTTTTGGCACGTTAAACCCTAGGTATTATTATTATTATTATTATTATTATTATTATTATTATTATTATTATTATTATTATTATTATTATTATTATTATTATTATTATTATTATTATTATTATTATTATTATTATTATCATCGAATGAACCATCACTATGGAGCTTATCTTTCTGCTATCCCCTGTAGATCTTAGTAGATCTTTTTATGTCCGGGTGCCGTGGTAGATCGTAAACGGGTATGTGCGAAAGGGGTATATCCTACTGCGAATACGTGTCAATACTATAACTACTGTGACCACTCGCCACTACGCCCACTACATCTCCCGCCACTCTCGCCACTTCATTCACCTAATTCATTCCACTTCATTCTACTTCATTCTCACTTCACACGACTCCGTTCAACTACCTTCATGCCCACTTCATTCAACCTCACTGTATGAAAATCCCACTTCATTCAACCACCTAAAATGATCGGTGAGGTGAAGGCTTCTTTAGGCTGCCAAGCCGAGCTGGCAGATTTTTTTTTTCACACTTTGGCCCACAGAACGCTACCCTTGGTTAAAATATATGCTTCTGCTTTTTATTACCCAACTTCCGGCTTTCAAAAGTCATTTATGGTATATCGAAAAGCTCTATGTTTGCTATTCGATGAATCAATTTCATGTAATTACTTTTTTTTTCTCCCGAGCACTGCCGATACACTTCGGCTTTGGGTGACAGAAAGTACCTAAATTACGACTTTGGTGAAATGCAGCGGCAAAGCTGGTCATGAGTACGAGCTTTGGCAGCGGGTTTATTCACTTATTTCAGCATTTTCCAGTGTCCAGAGCCTTTTGATGCATTATGGCGCTTTTAGTTTATAGACTACTGCCACAGGAATAATCGATGGTACCAAAACAAGTCTCCAAGGAAGCCACTTGTGGAGAGCCACATGCCGAAAGGAGGTAGCTACAACTCAGTTGCTTCGCAATGTTGACTGGAAACACGTGATGCTATTGCATACGTATGTAACCTGTAGGGTTACAGCAGTTGCGTGCCGTAAGTCACTCGTACAATAACGTTAATAATGAGTGACCTATTTCGTGCTCTATTAAGCATTAAATGCATGTCCAGCAAAATAAAATTAGGGAAAGTACAGGCAGATTAGCGTTACTCGCGTGGTGGGTTCTGCGCGCCGGAGAGCTAGCTGATCAAAACGACGGAAATACTAGGGGGGCTTGTCAAAATATACAGCTGCATGATAAAGGGTTAGTAAAAACTCCTGATTAAAAAATAGTGGCCATTTGATACGGTACATTTAAAATAAAGCTTCTTCGCTTGTACTCAAAAAAAAAAACCTAGCGAGGGGATCATCAATTCCTGCTTTTTTTCTCCTCTCTCTCTTTGTACTTCCAAGTTATTGGTCGTACTTCCAGCTATAAGAAACTCAAATAATTCCCGGCATTGCTAGTGCTTCAGCAACGCTAGGCCCAGTAGCGTTGCGCCCTTTCGAATAAGCGGGTGCTATATTGAGTAGGAACTCTACACACGCTTTTCTTCCGTTTTTTTTTCTAGACAGTTCATTATATATATTTCCAATATATTCACCACGATCGCCCAAAGTAGGCATTGCTTCTCACAACATTCCGGAGAGGTGTTCCGCCCAACCCTCGATCGCTCGTCGCAATATGCTCCAGCCGGCACGCTTTCCTTCGTTGCATTCATGCTCGCGTAGCTAAGTTGTGCGGAGCCCCAAGCGCCGCACTCTTTCGCCACCTCGTGTTTGCATGAGCTTTGTCCTCTGGCGCTCCAACGAAGGCGGAATTCGAGCGCCTACTTCTGAACGCGCTGTGATGTGCTTCAAAAAAAAAAAAGATTGTGTATTAGTGTTCTTACACTTCCTTTATTCTGGTGGTTTTCTTTCTTCCTTCCGGTTGAGCCTCCTCCTTACTTCCCTGTTGTCCCGTTCATGCTCTGCGTCAGCCCACAAGTAAATGTGTCTGGGCGTGCGTGTGCGTGTTTGCGCCTCGGTCCACTTTAGCGCGCTTGCGGGAATAAGAGCTGCGGGGAAGTGCATTCAGCGAAGCCGTGCTGAACTTGCACTGACTAGGATACTACGGGGTTGGCCGCGGTTATCACAAACAAGTGTTCAGCGCGGTAGAAAAGCTGGTCGGAGAAGATGTGCATGACAGGTAATTAAAAATTTGTCATCTATTTTCGTTTGGGAAAGTTTCTGGGTCACCAACCATGAGGCGAAAAGAACAACTACAATCAATTACTCTTTTTGACTCTCTTCATGGTGTGTTTGGTGCAGCCAGGAATATCACTCGTTGGCACATATTTTCATTTTCCACGTGTTTTTTAGGGGCGAAGCTCTTTAAAGCGGCACCCGTTCGTCCCTCGTAGTACGTAACATGTCTTACGCTTTGACCTCCAAGGGGGTGCCGGTGGGAGATTTCTCCTGTGCGTTGTTGAACAATAATAAAATCGCAGCGTTTGCGTTAACTAAAAGCCAAATTCTTCTGTCTCTCATTCCCTATTGGCAGCCATTGGCATGTTCCAGTAGGAAACGTTAGTAGAAGTAGAAGTGTAAGTGTTAGCTAAAAGCCGACTTCTGCTTTCTCCCATTCCCAGTAGCAGCCATTGTTTACCTCCGTGATTACTGTTCAAAACGCCGTTGATTGATGAAAAAACCAACAAAAGACGCCAGATGTTTTTTAAAAGCAAAACGAAAAGACGCCAGATGTTTCTAAAGCAAAACGAAAAGACGCCAGCTGCTTAACGAAAGACGCCAGGTGTTTTCTAAAGCAATGGTTTTATAATCAAAACCATATCGCGATACAGGTTTGCAGTTGACGATGCTCGTTGCCTTCGGTGTGTGCTCGTATGGATAAGGAGGCCGAAAGTAGAATAAACTTTTTCTAAACACATATACCATGAACTCGAGGTGGTTAAAGGTGGGAAATAGACCCGAAACGCAAGCCGTAAGAAAGTGGGCATGTGCCACCTCTCGTTTAGTCCTTAAAATCTCCGCTGGATGGCGGTGCTTCTATATGGAGAATATATGATGAAAAGATCTCAGATGGTGGTACTTGGAGCGTTCAATAGATGGACGAATGGACAGACAGACAGATGCATGGATGGACGCATGAACGGACGCAAGGGCGGATGCATGGAAGAACCCAGAGCGGACGCACGAACAGACGCACGAACAGACGCACGCACGGACGGGCGGATGGACGCATGGACGGTCACACAGACGGACGCATGGACGGACGGAAGCAAGAACGAATGGACGGACGAATGCTTCGCCCCACTCTGCATCATTCACTCCGTGGATATGCTGCCAATTTTTTTTTTCATCCTGTCACCTGATATTCGCCTGAAGGAGAGCGGTCATCAACGCGATGTCTGCGATTGTTCCATTCGACAATGAAGTGAGAAAATATAACTTCTTTGTTTTGACTGTGTCACAGAACGAGCGCTAAAAATGAGCGCGCCGCCAAATTCTTGCGACAACGGGCGGGAGAAACGCTGCGAGGTCAAAAGAAAAAAAGGAAAACATCCAAGGCTCCCCGGGCGCGCGCTCTCCCCGCAGAAGCATGGCTTCGCAGACGAACCTCCTCACCCCACATCGGCGGCCCAGCAAGGCCGCGATTTTTCTAGAACGAAGGAGGCGTGGCCACGCCGAGCTGAGTCATCCGACGCGGAGGGCAGACAAACCGTCTCGCCTCTCCCCAGCCTTCGCTGCGCATCGCGCCGACGAAAGGAGGAGACGGAAGTGAGCGCCAGAGCGCGTAGGGATTCCGCCGGGTAGTCGGCGAAGTTTTGGTCCGTAGGGACGAGGCCGGAGATGAAGAAGATTTACACCTGAGGGGTGACGACTCGAGCTACAGGCAAGAGTGTGTGTTTACCGCTATTGAGCGAAGACTCGTGGCAACAGCTGCGTGTGTGAAGCCAACGTGTTCCGGCGAAGAAGTTGAAGTTTGAAGAGTGGCCAATTGAAGACGGGAGGTTTCGTGGAAGAGAAACTTCGAGGGCTGCGGAACGACAACAACGCTGGACTTTGAGTGAGTGATTCTCGGAAGAGTATCATCTCGACTTTGGTTCCAAGAACATTGGACTGAATAGGTTTTCTATCTCTTTAGTCTTTAAGTGTCTTGGTTGTTCAATGCATGCGACTGCATTGTAGTGCGTATTGTTGTCCGTGTCCGTTGTTTCAAGTGTGGCTGATTGTTTTGTGTAGTACGTTGATTGATTGGTTTGATTGGTGACATATTGTATGCAACTATTGTGGAGTGTGCATTTTTTGTGTATTGTTTTCGATCTGCCATTATTGAGAATATAATTTGTTTGTTTATCAACTCTCGGCTCTGACTTGTTCTTTGGGCCACAGCCGGCGTCCGCTGGCGCACCAAAAAGGACCACTTCTAAATTGTCCACGCTTTCGTGGTGCGGTTCGGGGGGCCGATACTTCGGCTCTTGGAATTAGCCCGGCGATCGCCTCCCTAATAAACGGGACCGGTGTGACAATTAATCTGGCGTCCGCGACAGGACCTTTTGGTGCACAGTGTGTCCAAAGTAGTGAGAAAGAGCCTCGAGTTGTTGATAGTGCTATCGGAACGATTTTGTGTGTTGTTCAGTGTTCTCGTTAACGAGCGCAGGGGAGTGTTCCGATAGACCGATTTAGGCAGATACTTTTTGCACGCGGCAAGGTTTTATTTGCGAGTTGCGAGACACCATGGATCTCGAAAAGTTAGTTGCTCTGGGTGAGAAGATGGGTCTTTCTGGCGCCGAACTACGGAAGTGGGTCACCCAGAAGGAAAAAGAAGAAAAAGAGAGAGCCAAAGAAAAAAAAAAGCAGCCGAGCTGGAAAAAGAGAGGTTGGCGGTCGAAAGAGCCAAAGCGGAAAAAGAAGCTGAGTTGGAGAGAGAGAGGTTGGCAGCTGAAAGGGTGAAAGAAGAAAGAGAGGCAAGGGAGCGACAGCTGAAGGAAGAAAGAGAGCAGCAATTGAAGTTGGAGCTGGAGAGAGAAAAGTTGGCAGCTGAAAGGGCGAGAGAAGAAAGATAAGCAAAAGAGCGACAGCTGAAGGAAGAAAGAGAGCAGCAATTGAAGTTGGAGCTGGAAAGAGAAAAGTTGGCAGCCGAAAGGGCGAGAGAAGAAAGAGAAGCGGAGATGGCTGAAAGGGAACGGCAGCGGCAGCACGAGATGGAACTCGAGCGGCTCCGTTTGCAACAGCGAAGCGAAACTCCCGTCCAAGCTAGAGTTGAAAGCAGCGAACGGGAAGATCACGGCTTCCGCTTGAACCCAAGCAAGCTGCTCGTAGCGTTTGATGAAAGGAAGGACGACCTAGACGCGTACCTCCACAGATTTGAGACGATTGCGAAGAGCCAGAATTGGCCGGAACATCAATGGGCAACTGCTTTGAGTACTTGCTTGAGTGGTGAAGCGCTCAGTGTGTACGGTAGGCTGACGCCGACAGATGCAGCCAACTATGCAAAGGTGAAAGCTGCTTTGCTGAAGCGATTTAGATTTACCGTGGAAGGATTCCGGGACAGATTTAGGACAGGAAAGCCAGCTGATGGGGAGACGGCTACGCAGTATGCCGCCCGACTTTGCCATTATTTCGACAGATGGATTGAACTTTCAGGGACAGCGCACGAGTACGATGAACTTAGAGAGCTCCTAATTAGAGAACAATTTCTTACTAGTTGCCACCCAAGCCTGTCGCTGTACTTGAAAGAGAGGAAGGCTGAGTCACTTGAAGGAATGCTTCAATTAGCTGATCAATTCTTGGAAGCGCAAGGAGGCACTAATTTGGCCAAGGTCAAGAAGGATTGTCCCGATGATTTGAAGAAATTGGCTCCCGAAAAAAAGAAGCGTGCACCAGAGAGCATTCCGCGATGTTTTCTGTGCAACCGAGTGGGTCATCGCGCCAAAAACTGTCGAACGATCTTTACGAGCCCTACGGTTGTAAAATGTTTCAAGTGTGGTCAGACTGGGCACAAAGCAGATGCATGTCGAAACGGAGCGAGTCAAACTCACCAGGTATCCTGTGTGCAAGTGGCACCGAAATCTGATAATAATGCCGTCACCGATGGATTCGTAGAGTTGAAAAATGGGGAGAAAATTCCTATTGTGGGTGCTGTCATGTCAAAACAGCCAACCGGTGTTACGAAAGGAATGCCAACGCTGCCTGGAAAAGTTGCGGACAAAAAGGTTACGGTGTTAAGAGATACCGGCAGCTCCACGGTTATCGTGCGGAGAGATTTGGTACGGGAAAGTGAGTTGACAGGCAGAACGAAACCGGTTTGCCTAATTGATCGTACGGTTCGGATGCTTTCCGAAGCAGAGATTGAAGTTGAAACGCCGTACTTCAGCGGGAAGGTTACTGCTTTATGCATGACGACCCCCCTGTATGACCTTGTCATCGGAAACATCGACGGGGCGCGAGGGCCAAGTGATCCAGAATGTTTGGGAGAAGACCCGAAGATAGAGCCCTCGCCAACACAGCGGCCGCGAGATACAGTGGAGGAGCAGCCCGTGACGGATCTCACTAGAGCCCAAGGTGAAGCCGGGGCCCAAGAGACAGCGGATGAGAAGATGATCGTGTTGAATGAGTTCACGGGCCGAGCAACTGGACTTACGTCGGCACGACCTCAACCGACCGACAGTGTAAAGGAGACGGAGTTGGCCAGCCGGGCAAAATGTAGAGGTATGATCAAGCGGGTAAATAAACAGACAGGACCCGTCGAATGTAATGACGCGTTAACGGTGTCGGAAGAGACAGCGATGGCTGAGACGACGCCTCAGATATCGTCGTTGGAAAGGGCTCGCCGAAAAAGAACGTGGAAACACAAGAGGAGATCGAGCGAGCACCGCAAAAAGGGGCGTAAGCGCTGCTCGAAGTACTCAGGATAAGTGCTGAGGTCGAATCAGAATGTGTTGGGCAGTGCTGAGTGCCATACGTTGTGTTAATGTTGTGTTATCCTGTGTCACAAGTGTCGAAGTGTTGTGATGTGATGTGATGTATAGTATTGTACCATTGTTGTAATGAGAGAACTTTGTACATTTGTATTGTTGGGAATGTGTGGTGGAGTGTTGTACTCATGCGCTTGTGGTTGTGTTTTCACGTGTTGTGTAATTGAATTACCATGTACAATTGTATTAAGTGATCTATTGTGAATGTGAAGTGTCATGAGCGACTGATGGTGTTACAGTCTGTGAGAGTGTGTGGTGACTTTTCGCGCTCGTTTGTGTGGTTTTGAATATTATGAGATAATATTCTTAAAGTGGGGGGCAGTGTCACAGAACGAGCGCTAAAAATGAGCGCGCCGCCAAATTCTTGCGACAACGGGCGGGAGAAACGCCGCGAGGTCAAAAGAAAAAAAAAGAAAACATCCAAGGCTCCCCGGGCGCGCGCTCTCCCCGCAGAAGCATGGCTTCGCAGACGAACCTCCTCACCCCACATCGGTGGCCCAGCAAGGCCGCGATTTTTCTAGAACGAAGGAGGCGTGGCCACGCCGAGCTGAGTCATCCGACACGGAGGGCAGACAAACCGTCTCGCCTCTCCCCAGCCTTCGCTGCGCATCGCGCCGACGAAAGGAGGAGACGGAAGTGAGCGCCAGAGCGCGTAGGGATTCCGCCGGGTAGTCAGCGAAGTTTTGGTCCGTAGGGACGAGGCCGGAGATGAAGAAGATTTACACCTGAGGGGTGACGACTCGAGCTACAGGCAAGAGTGTGTGTTTACCGCTATTGAGCGAAGACTCGTGGCAACAGCTGCGTGTGTGAAGCCGACGTGTTCCGGCGAAGAAGTTGAAGTTTGAAGAGTGGCCAATTGAAGACGGGAGGTTTCCTGGAAGAGAAACTTCGAGGGCTGCGGAACGACAACAACGCTGGACTTTGAGTGAGTGATTCTCGGAAGAGTATCATCTCGACTTTGGTTCCAAGAACTTTGGACTGAATAGGTTTTCTATCTCTTTAGTCTTTAAGTGTCTTGGTTGTTCAATGCATGCGACTGCATTGTAGTGCGTATTGTTGTCCGTGTCCGTTGTTTCAAGTGTGGCTGATTGTTTTGTGTAGTACGTTGATTGATTGGTTTGATTGGTGACATATTGTATGCAACTATTGTGGAGTGTGCATTTTTTGTGTATTGTTTTCGATCTGCCATTATTGAGAATATAATTTGTTTGTTTATCAACTCTCGGCTCTGACTTGTTCTTTGGGCCACAGCCGGCGTCCGCTGGCGCACCAAAAAGGACCACTTCTAAATTGTCCACGCTTTCGTGGTGCGGTTCGGGGGACCGATACTTCGGCTCTTGGAATTAGCCCGGCGATCGCCTCCCTAATAAACCGGACCGGTGTGACAGACTGATAGCAGGATCATTAGAGTAACGCCTGTATAAAATTATGTTAAAATACAGCAAAAAAGATGGGCAAAGTGGAAATGGCCTATGTAAACAGGCACCGGGTTCGTCGTTTTGGGATTAGTGTCCGACATCCATTTTTTCGTCAAGGTTCAGCCAGAAGTGGCAAATGGCAATGCGATAAAATCAAAACTAGAAAAGATGACAAGTGCCAAAGTTCATATTCTATGCGAGTTTTCCTAGTCTTCAAGAGCAGAACAACGCGCAAACCGAGAAAGGTACAGCTCTCTGTTTGGCTTCGATTAATTTCTGTCCTTTACACATAAACAAAAACATAAAACAGTCAGCCTTTCACGCCAAAACGGTGGTAATCAAAATTTAGCGAATCTCTCAATACATTGTTTGTTAAAGTTGTTATCGGTAAGGTGATTCCATCAACTTTGCTACACAAAGAGAGAAATTTCGGTGAGTTTTGGCGCTGAAACTGATGTCACGCGCATTTTTGGAGAACCGTATTGGCGAAAAGGCGATAGCGTGATCTGTTACGTAATCCCAAGTATACCGGTGTTTCAAGCACACGTGACCAAGGTAGCACGTCACTTGCCATCTACAGTGCAGTATCTGGTCTCTGTTGATTCTGTCGGCTCTGCATTGGGTATTTCGTTAAAAGATCACAAACTACAGCGTCGTGTGAGTGGATGACTGTCAAAGACAGGGCATTAATTAGGGCTTACTGCCGAAGATGGGGTCGTTCCGCGAATGTCGAAGGTGTAATAGCTTGCTTGTGGAATAGTTTGGCCGGGCATCAAGAAGTCATCGCAAACCGCAGCAGTGAATGACAAGGTCTTCGAGGGTGACTACTACTGGAACTGTGAGAGCAGACAGTGGTCCACAAATCGTTGACGAGCACATGCAACGCCGATCTAACGATGACCGTAGTGGCAGTTATGTGCGGTGTCACCTACTGCCATTCTTATCAGCAGACGTAATGTACCTCGTTGGCGGAGCTCTGTGTGCCTCCGGTAGTTATTCCGAGAAGTGCGTGTGTATGTGCCTGTATGGCTGCTAACACAAGTAAGTGACGTCATTTTGATGGAACTCTACCCCCACTGGTTGTATCTTCCTCGGGAAACTGCTGCGATGTGTGCTAGCAAATGAACGAAATTACAAACATTTTCTAGACTACATTTACAGTTCTCTCTGTGCTCCAAGGTCCACTCTCCCGTAGTACATCTTGAGGCAATTCTGAACATCCCTATACAGGCATTGGTCTCTTTGAAATGCTTGTTTGTTGAGTGATGTGGTTTGTTCGCGTTAAAATTTATTATTGGTAGCAACCTCCGTATTTCACTTCACTCTTCATCATACACGTTTAGATTAGCAAGCTAGGTCATGGCCTTTTGCGCAATTACATCGCAAAAGTGAAAAAAGTAAAAGAACATGGCTGATATCTCCGTCATGGGAATCAGCATAACAACAGAGTGTAACGCAGAAGTAGTTGACCGTTTATTGTGAATTGATGTGTGAGAGCTTGTACAATGTCTGTTGGGGTTTAGCACTGTTTGACGGCAATGCGCCTACGTTGGTGCATCTCCGCCCTGATGACTATAATAAGCGATCATCATTTAACCGTTGTGCTAGCTTAAGGTAACATTTTATACCTTGACACAGCATATCGTGAGCCACGTGGAATGATGGCATCGAGAAGCACATAGCAAAGTAACAATTTCGGTGCAAGGGTGAAGAAATGTATGCAACACCTACATATTTAAACGTCACGCGAAGAACAGCATGTAAAATTTGCTTGCAGCACTCTGTTCAAGCACAAAGGACGCGGCAAAAGAACACACACAGGATGAACACGGATTAGCAACTGTCACATCCCGACACTCAAAGCAAACTGCTTAGTCACAAACAGGGGCGCACTGAACGAGCGCACAAGTTTAAAGAGGACGAGCACGAACTAACAACGATCACAGTTCTTTCTTCTTTATGTTCGAGCAGCGCGCTCCTTTCGCAAACGCGGATGCTGCAATGAGCGATGTGACCTTCGCGTGCCCTGTAACTTACGCTTTGAAAGCACAAGACGTACAAACCGGGCCACCACTAGATAGGTGCGGGTGACCACGCCCTGTAGCGCAAAGTGGAGATGCTATGGGCAGTAGGCATGCTCGCATCGCAACGAGTGGGGCGACTACCTTTACGGCGCACCTTGCGGCCCTCCGCGCCATCTCGCTAGTGAGATTGAGAAGACGCTCAAGTGCCACTGAACTCTAAATTTCACCAAAGGTAAATGACGCATACGCATAGCTCGCCTTTAGTGTGCTCGAGAATGTACGCTTGTCGCCTGGTCGTTTAGCGTCGCGCGTTGCAGAGCGAGTGGTCACGTGTTCGGTTCCCAGTGACGGGACATTTTCAAGTTTTTTGTTTGTAATATCTCACTACTATAGAGCATCACATAAGTGACATATATATAATTCAGTCAACTCTTCGTGGCGCCAGGCATGAAATCTCCACGCGCTAAAGAAACAAACTAAGAAAACGCAGACATGACACGACAAGAGGACAGTAACAATACTGTTAGTATAGTAAAGGTTCCTGCTTTTTTTTTACTGGCCATATTGCTTTCTGTCTTGCGTTTCTTTTTTTATTTCCACTTGAGCGCTGTATACGCGTCAAGGCTTAGTATTGAAAATAGCCCAGCAAATTGCCTTAGGTCTTCGCAATTCGTAAGTGGTCTATTAAAGAGTTGGAACTCTTGTTTCTGAATGCCTAGTCAATTTAACTGAATAAATGGTCCCCCGCCGATACCTAAGAAAAAGAAACAACGACGGTAAAAGCAAAATGAGTTAAGTTATCAAATAGGGGACTTCACAGGCGCATCGTATGTCTGAAGTCACGCATTCAGAGCCACTACTAATTGCGTGTGACAGTGCTGGCGAGACTTGAAGTACAGTCACGGCACCACGTGGAATTTGAGACGATAACTAGAACATGTGCGACGTATCACACGTCCTCAGTCCCACTGTTTTTCCTAGCTAGAAAGACGTCGGTCAACAATGGGGGGCTGAGGGAGAATAGCACACTTGGTGATAGGGAGAGTCAGAGTAAGACAGAGCTCGAGAACGCCGGAGAGAATAGGAGAGGGAGCGAGAGAAAGCTGTGGACGGCAGGACGCCACCAGGGCCAGTCCCCGAGGACGACGAACGGACCAGCCTCTGTGAATCTGGCTCAATTTGTATCAATAGATCCGAAGCCACGTGGAGCGGCCGGCCGGCTGTGTTTATTGTATATAGTGAGCCACGACTCGGATCCACATTACCACCCAGTGCGCGCCCCTGACTTGAGAAAGAGTGGTATTGCCCGCTAAGAACAGGGAAATGACTCCTTAGTCCGGCAGTTTACACTGCTATGGTACATTTCGCTTTCCTTTTTTTGTCCCTCCCTCTCTTGCCGTCTAGTCTCTTGAGAAACAAATCATCCACTTCAAACGTTATTCTTTTTTATGACTCTCTTGAGTTCCCTTATTATTGTGCAAGATAGTCAAGTTTTCGCCTCTATGAAGTCTGAAAATACGAAGTTAACTATATGAATAGCCCTCGCGAATTTCCAATGAAATGGATTTTCATGCGAGGCATAATGCGAGCACCTATATTTTTGGCAGCTGCCTATGGCAAAACTTCGGCTTTGAGTGAAACCATATCAGGTGTATCGGCATTTTTGAGTGAGTTGGGTAGTTTTGCACATATCTCGGGCTCACCAGGCTCGTCGAATACATACACACATAAGGGGTCCGATGTAACATCGGCACTCAGGCTACAAGTCAAACGTAATAGAAAACAAAACAAGGAGTGAGTAGCGTTCGTTAATGTATTCCTGCATGGCGTAGCAACGCTAGAAGAACTCTAGCTTGCTGTGTCAAAGGCGTGCTCTTGTAATATTTATTAGAATGTAAGAAAGCGTTTAACTGAAACCTTATCTACAGTTGACCTTTAACACACACATTTCCTGGAGAGATGTCAGGTGACCGTTGATGTAGTGCCTTTATTTCAGATGGGCACCACGTGATGTCGGGATAAGGGTCCTTGCAGTGCGTTTGTTAGCGTTTGTCTGCTGCATTAGAATCACCAACTATAGCTAACGGTATTTCTTTTTGTTGATTAATTGAAAGCGCCTTATAGTCTTCACTGTGCCCAACCGCTGTTCCTAGGCTGATACAGACTGTTAAACACGCGTGCCGCATATCTGCGTAAGAAACTGTGGCGTGCAAGATTGTGTGACACGTGACGGCAGGAAATGATTTATTGACATACGATACAGGAATGCCATGTTATTCATGAAATGACATATCAATCATGTTAGTTATACGCCGATATTTTCATCTACCAATTTTCATACGTACCAATTTAACGAGGCGACCATAAGTGTGCCCAAACCTAGGCGGCTACATAGATATATCAATAAATTGAAATGGTCAAAGTGCTGTTGGTTCACCTAGATACGCTTCGCGTTTATATACAGACATGGGTGCTCAAGTTTGATGGAGTTCATACACTAAAGAGAAAATGGACACCGAGTAACTATTTTCCAATTACCATCACTGCATTTCATCCTTACATTTTCCTCTCTCTATTCCAGACAAGTGGTAACTCATGATAGTAACCAAAAAACAGGATATGCGCCACCTCTGAAACCTAACAATTACAGAAAGGGAGGTTCGTGGTATGGGTGGTAAGGGCAGTATGTAGAATACTTAGCTTGTACTTACTATATGTTCAACAAATAGAGTTAAATAATAAATCTATGCAGCTTAAACGGCAGATGGTGATAAAATAATCTTAATCAGCCAGTGGAAGATTAATTAGACGTCATCTCTTAAACGAAGCACGACTTGTACTACTGAGCGTGAACAGACCTGATACCGCATTTGCTGCGTAGTCGAAGTTCTCTGCTTCGGTTGCTATAGGTGTATCGCAATACAAAACAATGGTGAGCTTACCTTCGTAAGAAAGTGAAAAAAATACTTGATGTCAGTTTATCAAACTTGAAGAAGGGCAATTAGGTCAAGAGAAAAGACAACCAATGCCAAGTCCATAACAAGAACCCCGTAACCAATTGACTCTAAACTAAAAGGTATTACGACATACAAGATTCTATTTCATTTTACTTTTTTTCTTGTCCCCGTCAGTAGTAACACGGTTGATAAAAGGGTTTGGAGGTAGAAACATTATTGCGCATCGCGAATATGACTTTTGTGCTCATTCACCATATATGTGCATCATATCACACAATTCAATTGATAATTTCTGTTGCACATCCCACCACATTGCGTGAAGTTGCATTCCTTTCGAGTTGCGCAGCTACTTTATAGATTCACTATTATTGTTGAGCTCGCGTTCAGTACAGCACATCGCAGGGGACATTTAGATGCGGTAATCATATTTGATTTCATATTTTGATTCATATTTTGCTCCGCCAATCAAAGTTGTCAGTACTCATTCATTGTGTAGTGCTGCCAAGTCTACCAATAAGTACTGGCGGAGAAGCTACGCCTTTCGATGCCGATGTGCTGCAGTGACCCACCGCGTGCTAGTTCTCACCCCGAAAGACCTAAAAAACATGATTGATCCTTCCATCGTTGCCGTCGGCATAGCAAGAAAAGTAGAACGTGTCCTTAGAGAAGCAGTTGAATGTTTACTACAAATTCATGTAAGAGAGCTTGTACAGTGTTTTAGAGATGAAGCTCCTTAAGGCGTGGGTCTGTCCATCCCTTGTATGTATGTAGTATTACGTAGCCACCGGTGGCACATACCCGCTTTAGAGCGTGTATGTGCTACAGGGGATGTGAAATGGGAGATGGCGGTACATGGAGTTTTCACTAGATGGACGCACGGACGGACGGATAGACAGACAGACTACCAGATGGACGGACAAATGGATAGACGCGTGGACGTACGGATGGATGGGCACACTAACAGACAGACAGACAGACAGACAGACAGACAGACAGACAGACAGACAGACAGACAGACAGACAGACAGACAGACAGACAGACAGACAGACAGACAGACAGATGGATGGATGGTCGCGTGGACGGACGGAAGCAAGAACGAACGGACGGACGGAAGCACGGACGGGCTGATGGACGCTTCGCCCCACTCATCATTATTCACTCCGTGGATATGCTGTGTTTTTTTTATGTTTTACAGCTACATCACCGCATAGTGTTCCCGCGTTGACGCTTGGTGATGAATCTTCATGCTGACGACTAACGTTTATTATCGATGATTACACAAACCCGATCGGGGAACTAAGTTGAACAGCGCAGAAAAATAAAGCATTGCACGCACTGGGCTAGCGTCAGGTCACGTACATTCTCGTCGCTTAGGGAATAGAAGCTCGACTGTCGCCGAGAATTCGATGGAAGACGTGGACGGAGCTTGTAACGTAGCTCTAGGTGAAGAACAGTGCAAGAGGTGTGACTCAAGCCTCCACTGTGGACGTGAGAATGAAGAAAGCAGTAACGGCAGAAAAAAAGAAAATGGAAGAAATAGAATGAAGAGAAGGAAAGAAAAGTGCCTACTGCGACCGAAACCAGGAAAAATGACGCCAGTCTCGATAACAAATGAACGAAAACAAGGTGCCCTTGAAGACGCAAGAACCATTGTCATGACTATTGGTTCCCTACCCTAAACTTCAAGAACTGTATCTAACCGTTTGTTAGAAGGATGTTTCTAATTGCGTTGAGCTTTTCTTCTCTAAAATGAGAAATTGCACTGTGCTGAGAGCTGCAGAATGATCAAATAGAAGATAAATCACAGTCTAATAAAAGTATAGTGTTGCTCCTTTAGGAGCAGCGAGGAAAGGAGCTATTGCTGCAAATACAAATAGAAGCGCTTTTAGTGCAAGGCCTGTAAACGCAAAGAAATGGTAGTCGTACCTTTTGGAGGCTGCACAAAAATGTGTTGTGAAGTATAGCTCGAGCCACCTTCTAATTTAGCCCTGGCTTCTGGACAGTCCTTTGAGACGCGTATCACTTAAAAATTTACTTTCCGGTGTCGCGCTTTGAAAGGTGCGTCTTTTCCGAACTCTAAGTAGAAAAAAAAAACTCCTTTTCACCTCCACAAATGTTTTACAAGGGCAACGGCGTCAGTACGAACAAGAATAGAAGAAACGCGGACAGAAGAAAGACTGGAAATAGTTTGCTTCGGAAACCAGGAAACAGCGGGGATGAACTTACTGTGTCGGCTCGAATCTGAGTAAAGCTAGGATTGTAGAGAGTCTTTTCTGTGCTTGCCGTTCGCTCTTCGTGAGCATTGTTTTGCTATCGGTGCTGGACAGCGACGTGTTCTTACTTGCACTCAGCGACATTATTGAAGCACTGAACAAGAGAGCCAAACGCGCAAATGGAGCAGCGACAAAGCAACGCTGTCTTCCGCGGCTATTTAGAATTGGCCGGGGAGAGGCTTTCAAGAAGCGCAACCCCTGCACTAAGAGTGAGCTCTTGAAGTTGAGTGCAGTTGCAAGTCGGGCTTGTTAGTTCGCCAAATTTGAATAACAAAGGAGTATTTTCTTTAAAGGAAGAGCTTGTGTGAAGGCTTTCGGATATTAAAGTATAACCCGTGACAAGCCTGCATGCTGTGAATCAATGAACGCCAACTGGAAAAAGCTTCAATTCATACCTTCAATGATTGCCTCAAAAGTATGTTAATTAACTAGTATTGCATTAGTGCGTGAATGAGACTAAGTATGAGATGAAATACTTTCATAATAAGTTACGAATATGAAATTAAAGCACAACGTCAACGTTGCACCTAATACGTCCTGCAGTGTCTCTCTTTTAAATTTTCGTTGTGTGCAAATTCGGTGTGCTTTGTTTGTTTGTTTTATTTTTTGTTTACATATTTGCAGGATAGGAAGTATTGACATAATTGAAGGAAATGGATTGCTATAGAAGAAGTGAATATTTAAAATGCCACTACGTCTGCAGCCTGCCCGCATACCTTCGCGTGCTGTTATGCAAGCGACGTACAAGTACTAGACCCTGCTGCACAACGCTTGATATACAGAAAACTGCTTTTACTTCCACTGAGCTGCACCTGCAGTCTTTGGAAAGTCAGAGGAATGACGGACATGAGGCTCAGCTTCACAAGCTTTGCAGGATGGTGAACTCACCTGCTAATCACATCAGAGCGGAACGTAAGGCATGCAGATATGGGCGCAATATTATTTAAAAAGTAGACAACCCTTCTGCACGCTATGACCATGTCGTCTCCGCTTTGTTTTTTTTGACGATGAGTGTATACCTACCAGCTACAGATCAACTAACTGCCGGTATAAAAACTTTTAAAACATTGTCTCTCAGTCCGGACTATATTCACTGAGTAGCGTGACAGGTGTCCTAGTATCCTCAGATATTGATGGACGTTTAAAACCATATAGCTGTTATGGTCGAGGTCCCTCGTGTATCGTAGATATAAAAATCATTATCAAGAACCGGCCCCCGTCCAAACGCTGTCCAAGCACTCGGTACAAATGGTTAACTAGAGAGGCTGAATTGTTCGTCCTCTAAATGGTATACGCCGCCTGTTTAAAGTCCCTCGTTAATATTTAATGGACCAATATGGTGAGCTGTGGGACTCGCTCAATTTTTATGGCACCCGCTATAGGATATAGGAGTTTTACAGCGAGGATGTTCAGGTCGGGGTTTGCCTGCAGGAATAGAAAGCGAGAGAAACAGACGGAATGAAGAACTAGTTTAGAAAGAGAAAAACAATAGTCATGTATAATGTATGATATAGTATAGTATAGTATAGTATAGTAGTATAGTATAGTATAGTATAGTATAGTATAGTATATAATTGGAAGGAATGAGAAAGGTGAGAGGGTGGAAACCTTGTCAAGTGAAGACAAGCTAGGTGCTCACCAGTTCTGCTTTGACCCAGCCTTTCGCGACTTAGTGCGAGTTGCACAATTTTTTTTTCTTTGCCTAAAATTTTCAAAAATTGAATGTTCAGCTGCAGATGTTTGACGTCAGCTATCCGTGCGTTTGAAGTAAGGCGACAATGAAAAATTTGAACCCCATGATGTTCGCATTTTAACAGCTTACTCTGCGCACTGACACTAAATGTAGGTGTGATATAATAGTCGCAAGAGATAAGCTTGGTAGCTGAAAGGAAAAAATAACAAAAACTAAAAAGTCGTGGTGAGAACGCCACAGCCTCTTGCGCTACAAGACTCGCGGTTGTCTCGGAGCTCCGTTTCCAGGTGCCAGTGTTGCCAGTTTCGCTTGTAATAAGCGGACTTGGGCTTCCTTTTTCGCCAAGCTACTTGTAGAGCTTTCCGGTCGCCTATCACGTCTTTGTTTGTTGTTTGGCTTACTTACATTTTTTCAGAGGATATAGTAACTTTAGTGATTATTATGTTCACAAACACGTGTTTGCCTGTTTGCCGCTCACTAATAGCCTGTTTGACGATGACTGTGGGGGAATTTAGGGGCGTGTGCAGTGTTCTCTGTTAAAGCGAAATGTAGTTAATTGCATTGCAGCCCCTCCCCTCCATAACCTAACTACTAATTCGGTGTATGAGGCATGTTTCGAGGCTAATCCCGCAGAACCACTCCCCTGTGCGTATGTCCATGGTTGAAGTTAATAATAAGCTCGGTAAATCAACGAGCAACGTTAATTGTGTGCTGGCAACCGTGCCTTCAGCCAGTGGAGACTGCCCGGGAGACAATGATAACAAAACATCTGTGTGCATTTGTCAAACGTAGCACAGATGTTTGGTGTACGAAACATTTAGCTTATTTTTTACACTTTCATTTGTATTTGTGTGACATATTTTTACTATATTTAAAATTTGCAAAAATGCGAAAATTTATTGTGTTTCTGCTTGTTTTAGGCTTGTTTTGGGATGAGCTCTCACTTGTTTGCTCGATATAATCTGACAGCACTGCCTAGAGTGTGCGTACCATGCAGTCCTTAGATGTGGGACAGTGTAGCATGCCCCTTCCTGTGCTTGTCAGGCTCAGTGGCAGGCAGAAGTGGACTTTCGAGAGCTACCGACCAGAGGTAAAAGCTGTATTGAACGAGATAAGCTCCTTACCGTGCAACCATCTCGGAAATCCTCTCAATGAATTGTATTTGTGTCCACCAAAAAGGTCACACGCTCACAGCTAGACATACGTAGACGGATGAGGGAGTTGCGTAATTAATGAAGAAGACGCATTAAGAGAGTGAGCTTTTTCGGCTCTATTCATCATCACCATCACGGCTTCAGCATTTTTGTTCTCTCTCTAGTTTCCTGCAACTGTTAGTTTTTCGTTAGGCCCTATGCAACGGGCTTAAACCGCTGAGCTTCCGATTTTGTTCTCTATATAAAACGGCACGTGAGGGTCGAGATGAGGGAGATGGATCCGTAATTGAACAGGGAGCCGGCGGGTAATTGATTTCCCCACCATTGTCGCGGTGACTACATTGGCACGTAAAATAGAGAAAGCATAGTGGCATGCTCTCTGGTCTACTTGCCATCTACACCGACTCGCTACAGATGGGTTCTTATTAACGATCTGGTTGTCACTGCGGATCTAGATTACCTTCTGGACTCCAATGCGAGTGATCACTCACAGGGTCACATTATAGGTGAGGCGGTTCCGTATCTTAGAGAGCCTCGGCTGCAGTGTTATAGGGAACTCCGGCTGCGGAAAGCACACTTTCAGTGGCTTGATTTGCTACGGGTGCAGAAGCGGTCACTAATTGGTATTTTTTTCACCTTTCATTACACAACTGTCTTTTTTGGCTGAGTCATTTACTTCCCTTATAGACACAAAGCAGTCGTAATTGCATTTCAGCGAGATGCGAGCTGCTATACTTGTCAGTGATGATCATGTGATCGAAGGAGTGTGTCATAGACTGCTATCCTAGTCGCACAGGCTGAACATTCGTACGTGCGCTGTTTCTTTAATTGTTGTAGAGTGCGAACAAGGCTATGGTTTGTGTAAATCATTTTGAACTGCGTGTTTCAGACAGGAAAATGGAACTCGCTAAATGTGACACGCTAATCTTCCAGTCAATGTTTTCTCACTTCGGCATCGGGAGGAGTGTAATTGGAAGCATGAAATTGAAGAAAGTTTCTATTAATTGACTTTTTTTTTTCGATGAAATGGAGTAAACAATTTTCGTTGCGAAGATACCAGAGTGAAATATCAGCAGAATTTGTCTTTTTATGATGCACTCATTTTGAAGAGGAGACCTTGACATGACTCCGTATGCGTGTGAGCTTCCGGAGGCTCACGTGATCGGATCCAAGTCCGAAGAGCAGAGTTCTACGAAAAAGGTGGATTTTTAAATCATAAAGAATGGCTACGAGAACAATCTGCTCGCAGTCAAAATTTCGACACAAGGACGTAAGTTCATAAGCAGTATCTGACAAAAACTTTCCTTCCCCCTCTACCCTACCATGTGCAAGGTAGCTATGCCGTGTCTCAACCCTCGTTAACCTCCCCACCTTTCTCCTTATTTGCTCTCTCTCTCGGACGAAGACTAATTCGCTAGTTGAAAACTTTACTTTATTGACATTACTTCAAAGGTCAGTACTAGTTCAGGTTCGATGTATTGTCGCATTACATGGAGCCTACCCTCTCTTCGTTATACACTACGACGTGCCTAATATTCTAATCACAATTTTTGGCGTGTCATATCCTGTAATTTAACTAAAACATTTCCAAAGGTAGAGCAGAGACTGGGCGCTTGTATGAACACCGCCTAGATTGTGTACGTGTAGAACCAGAGTCATAAGCTGTCGCGATTGCCTAAGTTATAAATGAGCAGCCTTGTTTAGGAATCAGCTTTTTTTTTCTACGGCCGCTAACGCCGCAAGGTCATTGCGAATGATTTACTGGCGTATCTGGCTCATACAGTTGTCTTGTTTCTTTATTCCATTCCTTCAGGCCTACACACAATTTTAAAACATACACTTCTAAGGCTTTCACCTTATAAATAAAAAGCTATCATCCAGTATTGGTAACTGTGTAGCCTAATTTCTGTAAAGGAAGGAAGCTTAAAGAATAAATTGGCACTGCACACACATTTTTTTACGTCGGATTGGTTCAAAAAAGGAAAGAATATTTGTAACATTTTGGAATTTAATGCTCTGTGAAAATGTCTCTCAGGATTGACAAAATTTGATCACATAGTTTTCAAATCTGGGATTGAGACAAGTAACCGTTTCGATGCTTGTGACTTACTGATCAGAAAAAGCAGGTATTTCGAAAATATTTCAGTGCCTCACATCATAAAACACACAAAAGAATTAAGGGTGGAGATCAATATCTGACAGAAATGACCAAATTATATGGGCAAAGACATTAACCGTATCATAGAAGTAAAAAAAATTAATTGGGGGATTCTAAATCTTCGCCTTTAAGAGTTGAACGCGACAGCGACATCCTGTCCCCAGTGCACACTTCAGGCACATAGTGCATATTTTTTATTGTATGATGTTACCCGAGAAGTTGAAATTATGGATTGCGGTCATCTAATTGATAAAGCTGAAAGTGACTTGTGTCATTGAACCTTCCACACAAGGCTGCATTGTGTGTAATGGACAGCATGCTTTAAACCACGAGCAGTTATGCGCGTGGAACCTCCGGACTTGCTATGCATCCACTATGTGGTCTTAAGGAAATACGAGCAGTAATATGCGTGCCTTTTGAAATGAGTGGCTTGCTTTAAACTCTGAAGTCATCATGATAATTGCATGTTCTGACGCCTGATGTCAATGTACGTTTACACCACACAATGTTACTGCGATATTACATTTTGTGTTGTAAAGCCTGCATACGAAACACGTGTGTTTGTAAAGCATGAAAGTTACTTTCACTGCATTTCTAAGTAGAGTAACTTTATTTTCACTCGATTTGCAAGCAGACGCTTAGCTGTGTGGTAGAACGCTTCCTTACCTAGCAAACGGTTTGAATTCGACGCTCACTCGGACCCAGAAATATGTATTATTTCTTTTCTTTGCATCTTTCTCGATATCTTGGTCCCGCACAAGATGATAATTTTTCACTCACAACCAACGATGCCCACACCACCACCGGAATTTCAGCAATACAAGCTTTTTAACGCCTTCGCGTTAAGAAAAACATGGGGATCCTTAAAATTCCCTTTTAATGGACAGCATGAAGGGAATAGTGACATTACGTCCCTAGTGCGTACTTCAACCACTTGGCGCATTACTCGAGAAGCTTAAAGAGTGGATTATGACAGTGTAATCGATAAAGCTGAGAGTTGCTTGTGTCAGCGAAGATTTCTCATATGGTTCTCATATGGCTGCGTTCTGCGTAATGGGTATAATGTTTAAACCACGAGCAATTCTGCGAGTGAAATCTGCTCCAACTTGCTATGCGCTGTTCTCGTGGTCTTATAGGAAAGATGCGCAGTAAGGTGACCGCTTTTTAATGGGTTTAAGTACTTTCAATCACGAAGTCATTATAGCAGTCACATGTTTTTACGTCCGATGGCAGTTTATGATCATATACATATATGACACGCAATATTACTGCGATATTGTTAAGCCTGTGTACTGAGCGCGGGTGTTTGTAAAACGTGTACGTTATATTGATTGTACTTTTCAACCATCGGAAGTTCTTTTAACTGTATTTAGAAGCGAGGCGTGGCTATGTGGTAGGAGGACAGCTGCTTGCCCCGCAATCAGCACGGCCTGCGTTGTTTCTCACTCCAACCCGGAAGTTTGCGCTATTGATTTTCCTTTGCATCGTTCTCGATTTTTCAATCACGCACAAGACGATGATTATTTTTCACTCACAGCCAATAATGCCCATGCCGACACCAACGCCGTGATCTCAGCGAAACGAGCTTTCTAACGCTAAAGCGTTGAAAAAATCACAGCCGCTGGCCTTTCCAGAAGTTCGTTGTCGCAAGGCAAAGATTAAAAATAGACGCATCGGTGGACCGTAAACTTGTGGATTGTCCAACCATGAAGCGATTCTCACTGAGCGAGCAGCCCGAGGGGAGAGTGTCAGACAAGACTATGCGAACGGAAACGTCAGCGAGAGAGCCTATTACCCCTGGCCAAGCAGATCCAGAAGGTGCGGGAGTCAGTCATGCGATATGTCACCTGACTACGCGTCGCGGGCGCAAGGAAGCACAAAACGTGAACCTTGCAACCTTGCAAAAGGATCTATGAGGCGAAACCAAGAAGTGGACATGCCGCAGGCTTTTTTGGACACTTTGGGAAGAGGAACTCTTCGAAGGCTTTCAACCAGAAAAGCGCCCTGCCCTGGAGTCGGTGCAAACGTCTACTGGCCATCACAAAAAAAAACAGACTAAGGCGCTTTATGTTCTCATTTAGGTGTGGGTGTGTGTGACTGTGTGCTTCTATGTTTTGTTTAGTTGACTTCATTTTCGTACCTGATAGAAAGTGAGAAAAATATCAAAGGTGCCTGCCAACCAGAAGCAAATATGTGAAATGTTAACAACGGAGGAACTTTTCTCACATCCTCATCTTTCCCACATCAGGAATATCAGATTTGGGTGCACCATAAAAAACACCAGGTGGTCGAATTTTCCGGAGCCCTCCACTACGGCGTCTCTCATAATCATATGGTGGTTTTGGGACGTTAAACCTCACATATCTATCCATTATTACATCAGGAATCGACGAGGAAAAATTGGGGGACCCTTTTTGATAGTTGAACGCGATAGTGAAATCCAGCCCCTAGTGCACCTTTCAACCGCTTAGTGCATACTTATTAGTATGTTGTGTTACATACACACGCACGCACACAAACACGCAACCAGTAGATTGGATCAGCGCGCGCTATTATCGTCGAATGGGCTCTTTTTCGTCATGACACCTGTCGAACAAAATGCGGTAAAGGGACCCTGAAACACTTTTTCGAGTGAAGAGCTCGTGTCGCAGAAAACTCGCCGCCAGCGTCGGCCCCGTTGGTTGTGAGCGAAAAATCGTCTGCGCGTCTGTGACCGCAAAATTAAGTTACCGAGATAATCGCGGTAGGCCGCTGCTTGTCCACACGTGCACGCGTGATCACACTGAAAAAAGACGCGCATTCGAAGAAAAAAAAGCTGTGCTCGAGGTCACGAGGCCCGGCAGTTTCTTTGCGCTACCACCCCTCTCTGCTTAGCTTCCAGCGCTTTCGTCGGGACGAGAGAAGAGATAGTGCAATTGCAGCATGCGACAAACCTTTGTAACTCCACTCGCACTGGACGGATTCTTAAGATTTTTGAAGCGTTGAATTCGTAAGACAATAAACTGTTCTAGTGATATAATTTCATGTTTACTTGAAAAAGTGTTTCAGGGCCCCTTTAACGCATTTTGTTTGACAGGTGTCACGGCGAAAACGAGCCCATTCGGCGATATTACGGCACTGGTCCAATCTACTGTGTGCGTGTTTGTGTGCGTGCGTGTGTATGTAACAAAACATATGAATATGTATGCACTTAGCGGTTGAAGGGTGGACTAGGGGCCGGATTTTACTATCGCGTTGAACTGTTAAAGGCGAATCTTATGGGTCCCCCGATTGTTGTTCTGCTCGGCGCGCCTAACTAGCGCAAGGAGCTTCGACGGTGGCGACGGCGACGGCGTAGCGCGGGCCAAAGGAGTTTCGCTCCTGATTAATGGGGAGGAAGCTAGAGTAAGGGAATGGTCAGAAAAACTGTTTGCAGTTTAGATATCGGAGGCCAGTTTTATTGATAACGAAAAGAGAGACGTTGTGATTGCACGGAGTAGTAACGTGTATACTTGCACTAGAAACGGAAGTGACTTTTATAGAGAAAAGAAGATAGAAAAATAAATCAGAAGGACAGCGTCGGCCGAGTGTAGTAAAATCAGCCAGGATTTGAGATATGCCAGCGTGCTGCCAGAGTGTCACTGGTTGACAACTGACAGGGTAATAAATTGTTTGATTCTAATCACCTGAAACGAGAAGATCGAAGGTGCAAGGACATGAGCATGTGACATTCTTAGAGAAGTACAGAAATGAAGGTCGGCTCAGAATTCATCTTACGAGAAGTAGGGAAAAAATGAACAATGAAAATAAAGGGTTAGGAAATACATGGAAACAACGTGCAACAAAATGTTCCTCAAGTGCTTGCCAAGTTTTTGAAGGTAGCAATCCGGGAAGGAAGAAAAAACAACAAGAGAGAAGGCAGTAAGGTTAACCATGCACACGCCCTGTTGGCTACCCTGCGCTCGGAGGAATGAGAAAGGGGAGTATAAAGATTAGATATAGAGGAGGCGTTGCTCATTGCAGCTGTAGTTGTTGGCTCGGTAGACCGAAACTTTTGCGTCCCAGGGACGGCTTTAAGCTCTCCCATAGTAAAGCACCTAGTACTCGAAATCATTATTCGTCACCCACTTTTTCTAAACAAAGGAGAAAGAGAAGAGAAAATTGTCAGTGCGTGGGCTGGCGCGTATGCAGAGGTGGTACTTTGGATAAATCAGAGGCGTTCCCATAAGCCCATAGTCCTCAATAAAGCGCAGGAGGGCTTTGACTGCCTTGTGAGCCGAGCAAAGTCGGCGGAAACCCCGACGTGGGCAGTGTGCTATCGTCGAGTCGAATTACACTGACCCGAGATTAGGTCGCTGTTCTCGACGCTCGTATGACGTAATAACACGCAGAGAAGCTTCAAGTTTCTGCTAAAATGTACCTGTGCATGTCAGCGTGAACATAAAATATCCTTGATTGATAAAATAACTGACACTGCAATCTCAGCGAAACAAGCTTTGTGAACGTTTTAACACTATCGCGTTAAAAGGTTCACAACGCTTTTTGGGTTAGTAGTCACTGTGTGAAATGAATGATGATGAATCAATTTTTGTTAAGTACAGCTATGTTGGTGGTGCACGCAGGCACCAGACGGGGTCGTTTCGTATATAATACGATGCTGTGCTACAAGAAATGGAGAGGCGTTAACAAACAAATAAACTGCTGGTTTTTTAAATCAACATTCGTCTTATAAAAGCCCTTCAGTTGAGTTTTGCTACATCTGGGTACAAAGAAAAAAAACGCGCTCCCGATCTAAGGTTCAAAGGTTTCTCATACTGACTTTTTCGCACTTACAAGAGCGTAGTACACAGGAAAGGATCACTCACATCGGAGGACCATTATGACCGTATTATAAACCCGGCCCTCACGCCTAGGTATCCGACAAAGAGTGATGAATCGGCAGTGAAGACAGCGTGGAATGGGCGGGAACAAAAGAGAGAGCACCAGGGCGAGAGACGAAAAAGAGGCGATGCACGAGGACACGACGGGGTGCCTTGGAATCATAGCCACGGACTCCCCTCTACCTTCCACCCCCCTCAGGACAATGTGCGAGTATGTGCGACATATATATATATATATATATATATATATATATATATATATATATATATATATATATATATATATATATATATATATATATATATATATATATATTCGCATGATTTCAATCCCTCTTTCCAACGCAGCAGGAAAAGGTCTGTCTCCCGGGTTCCCGGGGCGCTTATTGTCTTTAATCGCTTGGGTTCGCTGTAATTACAGGGCTGCTGCCTGAAGCAGCCATATAATAATCACGAGCACTTTAAGGTAATATATAAAGCAAGAAAAGCAAGAAAAAATACAGAAAAAACTAACCGAAACAACAAATATGTAATCATAATCGTTCTTATTAGTCCCTTCTTGTTATTCAGGCAGAGAAGGCTCCTTGCTTCCAAAGCTTAATAAGTAACTATCCGACATTTTGGGAGGAGGGCTGGGGTTGAGGATGGGGAATGTTTATCCGCGTACTGCTAAATTTCAGTCTTGTTCATTTCATTCCTTCCCGCATTATCATCTCAACATTTAATGTATTAAAATCAAAAAGGTCCCGGAAGAGTTTTTAGCGCACGTTTTTTGCTACCACGTTTTTAAGCTGGCTATGTGGTGCCTAGACGGTGTCGCATTTGGTCACAAGAAACAATTTTAGCAACAGGAAGAGTGAATGCGTCATTATTATTAACATCATTCCTTCGTTCACAAAACGTCATTCACACTTGAAAATTTCATCTGTATCCGAGTTTACAATTCTTTATTTCAAATGGCGACTACGTTTTCGTGCTTTGATTCAGCCCAAAGTGCAATCTGCGTGCTGGTTCAGTAGACTTTCAGATGCCTTGGGTGGCTAATGTATACAGGGTGAACAAAGTTCAGCCCAAAAGCAACTAGAAAGATGACAACAACAACAGCAACAACAAAGAAAAAAAGACGAGGAAAATGTTCCATGAACATAAAACGATATGCACGCCGTGATGCAGCCGTATGAACACGGCTAGCACTGACGCCCCTAGAGGTGGAGGGGTTGTTCAGCTCTCCTGAAAACTTTTGAATCTTGCACGTGTTTATATACAGGCACACATACCAACGCACGATTCAACATATATTAAGTATGACCTAGTCGTCCAGCCAGAAAAAAAAATTGCCGCTATAGGTTCGCGATGTGTAGCGCATCGTAAGAACAGCATGATGCGCTCTTGCACCCAGAACACAAACAATAACACAATCCAACAACAGCAAAAGGAAATATGTACTGCCTCGAGTTTTGAAGATGCCCAAATGATACCTCGGAAGACGCACGTTCGTTTGGGACCAAGCAGTTCTCGCTTGGTCTGCCGGAAAACTGTTATTTCCTTCTTACTTTTTTCTGTTTCTCCGATGGCTCCCGAGAATACTGTCAGACGGTTAGCCGAGGGATATTGGTACGTCTTGCCAGAGACGTGACAACGCAAGGACAGGCGCCCGACCGGCGTCTAGAGTGGATGACGGTCGGCATAAAATGAAACCTCGACAGCAGTCACTTTATCGTTAGTTCGGAGGAGGACGAAGATGACCCAGATGCGGTAAGAAAGTCCACATAAATGCACGCGCCACGCCCAACTCATCGGGATTGATGAAGCGCTAGAATGTGCGCGAAGTTTTTCTTGGGCACTCTTGGGGAAAGGGCGCTCAAAATGAGTGAGCTTGCCACGACATAGTGTCAACTAGATGGAGTAATAAGCTCCTCACTCGGCTGTGACACGTACTACCCAAATGGAGGATGGGTGCACTCTAGTTGTTGGTTTTCGTGCTCGCAAAGTGACGCCAACGTTCCGTTTGGCCTTGCCCACCTGATCTTCCACTCTGTGTCCTTTTTTGTTTTTCTTTAGTGCACCATGTGAATTAGCGAAAGAAAAAAGAGCCAACACATGGAAGGACAACATAACAGTTCACCTCCTACATAAACATAATTTAATTAGAAGCACATGTCATAAATTTGTACTTGTGTTCGAAGATGTAATCAAAGTATGCGAGTTCGGCACGATCAATAAAACCTGCATTTTCACCCCCATTTATAAATGTATCATCTTATAATCACTGCTTTTAAAGTAAACCTGCGAAAAATGCCCCATCCTTGACTTCATAATCTGTAGATTTTATTAGCTTGCTGCCATAATAAAAAAAACGGACCTTTTGATTTGTGGAAAAAATTTGTAGCTGAATATGTCTTTTTTTTCGTTCAAAAACTGGGCACAGGACACGGATGGTTAGATGGTGCCATAAAACTCTTTCTGTAAGTTTCAAAGAAAACAAATACGAAAATTCGCAACAAAACTCAAGTGAGAAATGAGAATTCAAAAAACTTTAGTAAAAGCCCGCGTTATAAATCTGCTAGGCTTACACTCCCCATTTCAGCAAAAAGGCACGATGCATTCGAGCTTCTCAAAATTACATTAAGGCGCGATGATGGTTCTTAACTATTTGTTTCACTTCGTTCGAGATGTAGCACTCAATGAATCGTTCTCAAAGCAACATTCAAATGAATGTATCTAAGCAGGCAATTAGCACCCGCTTAAAATTGGCAAAGCCGGCACTAAACAACGGCCCATAAACAGACTCCACATTTGGTTTTGTTTTTATATTTAGCAAGCTGTTACTTTTTTTACTTAGTTAACATATTGTTTTCTTTCTCAAGCAACGCAAACTGTCTAATGGTACTCTTGCCTACAGCACGAGACTGTACAGGTTGGGCGTTGCGTTGGGACAGATGCTGTAGACAATTCGAAGTGCGTTCATAAAGGACTACTCAAGCGAGACGGTCTTGTTTCTGTCAAATGAGTGTTGTAAGGCCATGTTAGATAATTGCACGTGAGAGGCGAAATAGATACAAGGATACCCGAAAAGACCCCTAAGGAACCTCTGAATATAGTGGGAACTAGCACTTTATTCACTCCTGGCACTTTCTTTCTTTTCGGCACAATTCTTGGTGTCAGCGGTCTGTTCACGTGACGTCATAAGTAAGCAAGCTCTCGAATGATCTGTGTGTGAGGGATCATGTAACTTTGGAGTGTCTCGTATTATGCTTTGTCATGCGCAGTCCAAGCCCATCCTGCTTTGTCTCATTTGACCACCAGGTGCGATCAGAGGAAGTCACTTTGTTTATATATATACATATATATATATATATATATATATATATATATATATATATATATATATATATATATATATATATATATATATATATATATATATATATTGTTCAACATCTCATCACCATGGTATGATTATGAGAGACGCCGTTGTGGAGGTCTCTGAAAATTTTGGCCCCTAAGATGCTGTAATATTCACCTAAATAAGTACATGACTTCAAGCATTGTTTCGCATCCATCAAGATTGTGACAGTCGCACTGCTGACTTGCGAGTCAGCAGTCGAAAGGGAGGAAGTGGTGTGAAAACTAAAGGCAGGTACGGTGATCAAGCTTGGCTTATGGTGTGGCGTGTTGCCAGTAAACGCCAAATCTTAGTAAGCTTGGCGCATAGTGCTGAGATCATCCGCGTGTTTTATGAAGAAAAAAAATGCGATGGGATTGTTATATCATTCATGTCTTCACAAGCGCCTCTTATTCATCAAATCATCTTACCCTCTCATGCTAATTTTGGTTCACGCCAAGTTAATTACTGACCACGAGTGCACACAAACGTAAGCGGCTAGATAGATAGATAGATAGATAGATAGATAGATAGATAGATAGATAGATAGATAGATAGATAGATAGATAGATAGATAGATAGATAGATAGATAGATAGATAGATAGATAGATAGATAGATAGATAGATAGATAGATAGATAGATAGATAGATAGATAGATAGATAGATAGATAGATAGATAGATAGATAGATAGATAGATAGATAGATAGACAGACACGCTCAAAGTCGCCTAAGTTCGCAAAGAAATGCTTTGCATTTAATAAGTGTCTTGAAAAAGAAAAAAGATAGAGCCCGTAAGAAAGGTAGCAAAGGGTAGTGAAAAGCTAGATTCACTGGTCTCTGAATTCGAAGTGGTTCGGTAGCTTTTAAGTACACCAGCATAGTGATCACCGAGCCATGGCTGATATACTGAGCAATAATGGTATTTGCAGAAGCTATTAGTATGGCGGCAGACATTCCTCTAAAAGGGAGAAAAATATTCCTCTGAATTGCGTGCAAGAAGATAATACCCACGTTGTGCTTCGAACACCCCACGAGCACGAAATAACGTATAGGATTTTTTTCTGGATGACGCCTACAGCCACGCCCATAAAAACACCGCTGTTTGTGCGCACGCGCTTATCCTTCGGAGAATCGTGTGCCTTCGGCTTTCACCTGAACGACTGCGCTAGTGGCCGGCCCCACAAAGGTCACTTAACTCACTGCGCAGGCTCCGTTTGTGAAAAGAGCAGGTTTTACATACATAGTGAAGTATAACAACTGGGACACTTCTGAGTTTGCACTCATCTGTACTTGTGATTACGTTTCGTGCGCCGTTTTTGTTTAAACAGTTCGTTAAATGTCGAGTGGTAAACGTTGTCAGTTAGCTCTCGTCTTATGTATGTTCTTTTCATCTGTCATTTGTGCGTTAGCAGCGTGCATCACATTTCGATCTTCTTGCATTTTTCAGGGTTACTTTCAAGTTGTTGCTATCGCATTCAATGCATCGCCCTTCCGGCGAAACTGTGATCTTTTTTTATTGGGAAAGGGGAGCGTAGTACATGGAATGTTTTTTTTCCCCTCGGGTAATCAATGCTAGGCAACAATGCACTTAGAAAATAAAAATAAAAAAGCGAAAAACAGTAGCGAAAGAATTGAAGCATGTAAAGAAAAACAAGAGAAGACAGTTACGAAACTGTCAGAAGACAAGGACAAAAGGCACGGCTAACTAGTTACTGAATGCTGAATATTTCAAAGAACTGAGAACCTTCGCCTAGAAAGTTGACTTGGCTTTAAAGGTGTGAAGATAGTCACAGATCATCAAAAAAGAGACCAGGACAAGTAAACAAAACAATTGAGGACAAATTCAGAACGAAACGAAGCGACTCAATGAGAAAAACGAGAGCTTCCAACAGCAAGGTTACTCGCGCAACGTCACAAAGGCCTACGCCCGAAGAAGCACATCTGTTCACCGCTCTTTTTGCGGTCATCGAGCAAGGAAACAGCCGTGAAAGGATAGGGAATGCCTACAGTAACCGGAATTGACCGTCGACGAAGGTTCAAGCCCTGGTGGACGACATTACGACAGACGCTCTTGGATCTAGGTTGCGAGCGCTGTTCTGGCTTCGGGAACCTGTGGCGCAACACTACGGCGCTGTCGCGTTTAGCACTTCACAAAAAAGCAACTATATGGCCAAGGAATTTCATCAGCTTGTGCGTGCACTAAACCTTTGATATGGTATCTTTATTCTTAATATTGCAGTAGCTCATTTGAGTTTGTCCACCAATTTCAATAAGGACAACAGTTCAATGCATAAATATGTAACTCATTATTATGACATTCTCGCACATCATGCATGTTGACTTGCCTTACCATTTTGAATTGAGAACACGCGAGCAGAGACGAAATAAAAAGTACGTAGCAAGCGCTCAACATAACAAGTACCGAATAGCCCAGTTGTAGATTTCGCTACGGTACTTTCGTTATAACAGGCGTGTGTGATATTCTAATGAACGCTTGTTTTTTTTCACTTTCAATGTTCTGAAGAGAAAGAGTGCAACATTCTGAAAACCCTAAGTATCAAACCATTATCTGATATGGAGATGGACGTGGAAGTCAGGAAAGGTCCAAACTGAGAAACTTGGTGAGGGTCTTGGGATCGTTACGGTAGGTCAAGAAATCAGTAAAAAAATGACAATGCTTTCAGTAAACATAAAGTAAGTGTTCAAGATTGAAGACACGTGTGGTACGATTATGTCTGGTTTGTCTCTTTGTCATCCATCTTTCTGCCTTTCACTTTAAATATTTGCCATTTTCCTGCCCTTCACTGATTCGGTTTTCACTGCTTGTGTTCATTGTCTCCCTCTGATGTTATCACGCTAGCGCGATCATCATGAACGTGAAAGTTTTGTACTGATTCACCTAATATATGTCTATGCTGCTTTTCTCAACAAGTATCTAGAGCCCGTAAAGACGAAATTTGCGGATTTAAAACGTCACTGTGCCGCAGTAAGGGTGCCTGGGATGCCGAATAAGTCTACGTCCCCTCCGCAGGAGCAAATAGAACACCAGTATTTGAGTTTTGGATCGAATAAAAGTGTATTTTTCTTTCTTGGTCTTGCGAGCTTCTTGTAGGCAAGCCGCAAGTCGGCGATTGGGAGCGAGCGTGGTCCGTTATCGGGGGGCTACCGGCACATTTATGCCTTTTATCCACGGACCGGTTGGCACAAGTGGATTTCCTGCCCGTCTGCACCATTAACGTTTTTCAGGCTCTCAGCGGCAGCATGCCTTGCTGCCTGATCGAAAGGAAAGTGAAAGGCATGTCGGGAATTTGGAGGAATGCCCGCTTTCTCAACACTGTTTTTCTCCTCCATTTGATCTTTCTTGAGTCGTTCGTCAGGTTCAGGGTACCAGAGAAGAGCGCGGCCAGAAACCGTATAGCGATTGATGTGACTACCTGAAGCTAGCTTCTTCTGTCGGGATACGGTTTTCAGTGTACTTCCTGTCCTACATTAAGAGATAGTACATGGATTCGCACAATACAATTTCACACAAGTGTCTCAATAATACTCATAAGGAGAAAAGAAGGGAAACTAATCTTGCTGGATTTCTTCTTGCAACAATCGTTTGAATTGAACACGTAATGGGGCTATACAGAGTGTCCTACGTAACTTTAGCCAGAGTTTAACAATATGCCGGGACACGTAATCGCGACGCGACCAACTGCATGTTACTCACCGTTGTCTGGAGTTAGTCAGACATATATTTAATTAACTAACTTTTCGAGAAATGATGATAGATAAAAAATTTCAATGAGAAAGCTGTAGATCGGTTTGCAAAACATCCGATTAGGCAGTTTTGCACTTGATATCTGTTAGGTATTAGTGTTTTTATATTAATTAGAAATGTCCACGAACTACAAAAAATACCACGTGACAAACCCGCTCGTGCGCCAGTGCGTGCAATGATTCTGATGCTCCTTAACGTTCCGCGTGCTACCCTTCTTCTCGACTTTTCTCCTCGCATCCTCCCCACTGTCGTCATTATGCATCCTGCACCATGCCAAGTTTTTATGGTCTAAGCCTCACAGTGATCATTGAACACGAAAATTAATTGTTGACGTCGTGGGGCACCAGGGATGCAAGAAATGGTCACCTCTTAATGACGTCACCATAGGAAATTGCTATGACGTCACATATTGACATAACTGGCAACGTCAGTGTCATGTCATTATGAGTCAACTGTGACGTCACAAGGTGTAACGTCAGACGATGGTGTCATCACATCATATCGCGGAGGCAGCGCAAACCAGGTGAGACCCCTCTGAACGCGGAGGTGCAGAAAGCTGGCGGTAGGTAAAGACATGATCAATACATTGATCGAGAAGAAAATATGAAGTTTCAAGTACGAAACTCTATAGCTTCTTTGTTGTTAACGCAGTTGTGTTGTTTGCTGTCAACATAACGCCTAATTTGAAGGGAGGAGAAGTTGCACAGTACGTTCAAATAAAAATGCAACGAAGTACGATAAGTAAGAATTTTTATAATGCAACTTGATGTGTATAATACATAAACAAATGAGCAATTAAAACATTGTAACTGGTGGTGTCGCCGGAGCCAGTGGTTCGACAATCACACTTGTCCTTTTAAATGACACCAGCTGCTTTCCCTAGGACCATGTAAGCAAATCTGTTGCTGCCATGATAAATACAAGTCTGCTTATGTTAAAGTTTCCATGCACTCACACCCCAACTCTTAGAGCACGCACTCCGTGATTGTGAAGAAGAGAAAAAAAAGACCTATATATTTGAAGCTCATTCTTTCTAAGTTCTCTCAACATCATACTAGTGTCATATTCCTTTTTGTGGCTGCTGCTGAAGCAAGATGTATGCCATAAAGTGAAAGCCACCATCCTACATACCAAAATCGAAACTCAGCTGTCCTTCAAAGCTCCTGGAACTGAGAAAAAAATCAGTCGAGCCTCGTATGAGCCGAGCTAAGGCGGCGACACGCATAATTGCCGGACAAATTGAGTGCGAATGTAGCATTTTCTCTAACTGATATGCGAGTGCGTGGAAACATGCCGAGCCTTTTGTGTTGTTTCCTCTTTTTTTTTTCTTATCAGTGGTCCGTGAATTGTGATAGTGTTTGGGTATGGCATAAGTTACATCTTACCGGTAACTTCCTGTTCGTACGCCCCGTTAAAGCGATTTTCGTTACTCGCTGCAGTTATACTCACCCAAACTGGTTTTACTAGTATACAGCAAACATTACTCTGTGCACTTTCTTTTTCCACCTCATAGCCATATACAGCTTCGCTATAAAAAGCAGTAAAGAGTCGAAAGTATCATGTAGTAAACTTCACCTCACTATCATGCCCCGCCGCGGTGGTCTAGTGGCTAAGGTACTCGGCTGCTGACCCGCAGGTCGTGGGATCGGATCCCGGCTGTGGCGGCTGCATTTCCGATGGAGGCTGTAATGTTGTAGGCCCGTGTGCTCAGGTTTGCGTGCACGTTTGTCATAATCATATGGTGGCTCTGAGACGTTGAACTCCACGTATCAATCAATCACCTCACTATCATAGTTTGCGGCGCACAATTATCCACCACACTGCGCGGCATTGTCCAGACAGCATGATCTTTTCAGTTAAAACTGACAATGCCCACATTCCACGAGTTTTGCGCCTGCGCAGTCGATGGCATCCCTCTAGTCATCGTAAATCCGGTGTATAGACAGGAACCGGATACCAATCACGCTGTGCCGCCCTCGTCCTGCCCTACAGGCAAGACTGAATGCCGACGAAGAAGGAAGCAAGATACGAAGGCACCAGGCCATGCTGCTAGGGCAGCAAGTTTCAGCTCAGCGAGGCAATGTCCATTCATTTGCCTCGCTTCGCTTAACGAGGAGGACAGGGGGAAGCCTCGTACAAAGTGCGTCGTGACCTGTGACTGGCGGAGAGGCTTATCGACGTAACGACCGTCTGAGTGCCTGCGCCAGGCACCATGTACAGGGATAAAGAACGAACGTCGCCACTAGTCTCTCTGGAGGAAGGCAGCGGCAGGTGCTGATAAAATGGAAAAGAGCGGGCATGAACAGCTAGATTGCTGCTGCTTTTACGTCTATATTCAGAAAGAATGAATGAAGTATGATACAATACATGTATTGCACGTAATTGAATTGCTTGAAGTCGATGCTTGGACAGAATGCCATCTGGTCGGGATGTTATATCCTAAAAAGTAAAAGAACACTGACCTAGAAAGTGTAAAGTGACACTTTGAATTCCCGAAATGAACACGCCAACCATAAAATAAAAGTTATAAGTATTTCGACTTCCTCACGATAGCCTTGTTAAAGGGACACTAAAGGAAACTATTAGGTCGACGTTGATTCTTGAAACAGCGGTTCAGAAACCTCGTAGGGTGTTTTGTGCTAAGGAATTGCTTATTTACAAATAAACCCCATTTTAGTAGTCCACAACAAATCAGCGCACTTCAAGCGGAGCGTCTCACGTCACTGTTTCCATGCACAATGTTGCCAGGTTTTACTACGCAGCCGCAGAAACTAGTAGCAGCAGAACGAATGTAGCGGGAGCCACAGCAGACAACGGCCATTGAACAATTTTCTACCATGGCTTACGAGATGGCAGACCTTGGTGGTTCAACTTGGCCCCACCAGAGGGCACGACCTGTCCAGTTTAACCAATGAAAATTGAAGTTTTGAACCACTTGCGCCATTCGGCAAGTAATGTCCGGCGGTTCCTTTTTCGTGTATCAAACAGAAACGAACAAGCAGCATTTTATTACGTCTCTTGATGCATGGAAGCTTCTTTATTTAGTGCAGCTAGTTTGATTACTTGTGATTACTTAACTTTCACGTCATCGGGATCATTTTGCGATTGTCCTACGCGTAGCGCTTGCGTTCTCTCGCATTTACCTTGATTTCCCGGTAAACAAGGCACTGCGTTTAATAATATTGTCGTTTTAGACGTCATACATTGAACTTGCACTCTGACGTTAACTTTTATTAGACTTTAGACTTCCTTTGGGCAGACGAACACAGCTGGTGGGAGGAAAACCAGAACGTATTTTTGTTTTTCATTTGTGGTCAGCGTCCTTCTGTTGCCTTCTTTAGTTAGTATATCTTGCAGGATTTACACAATGTGGAAACATGTGTGTTTCTTGAGAGCAAAAAAGAATAACTGGAGAAATGTTTTTGTTCGTAAGTAGCATAAATTCATGTATCGAGTTACGTTGGCGACCGTGGTGAAAAATCAGGCAAACAGGGCGAAAAAAAAACGTAAACTTAGGGTTTCAGGTTTAAGGATCACGATGAGCCGTATGCGTGAAGGTTTAAAACTTCCTTGTTTATTGCTCGAGTGGCGTAACATGGGGCGCTAGTTGGTAAGACATTTAGGAAAATTATAACTGCAGTAAATTATAAATGGCGTCTCGTTTTTGTCACAGTTATAATTTTCCTGTTTGTATATTGCTGACACCCGAGATGAACGCGTTTTTAGGGGTCGTCCTAGCATGGTCCGTGTGGTATATGCAACTGCAACTCTAAATGTGCCCTGCAACCGACTGCACACAATACTACATTTGGCCGCAAAGAAAGAGTGAATTTTCACTGCGGTATTCTGAGTGAGAAACGCGGCGACTGTTTTCCCCGTTTTCCGTACCTTGACCAGTCAGGTAAGCGGAATTCAAAAATTAAGCCAAAGTTTAGCCCTTTGTGCAGATACAACCCAGCCTGAGCTGAAAAAACGTACGCTCGTGTGACTGTAGCTCTATTTTGCTCATCGACATTTCCATCAATTTTTCGCTTTTAATTGACACTATTAGCTTCGGAACAATATTGCGATATGCCAGCTTTAAGGTGCGTCGCATTAAATTTTTTTTCCTTTGCACCATTGACAGTGGGCAATCAAAATAAAAGAGCGACAGATCTGACATTCGGCAATATTACCACACACCCAGAATGACTGATGCAGCAGTGACGACGGCTGCCGCGCTTTTGAGCCCGTGCACTTTCATCTTTCGGGCATTGACCCGAAAGGCCGTTTTCTGACGACCAAGAGGGCGTATCTAATTACTGTTTGTTCGCGCTGCCCTTCCCGAACCCCAGCGGCGCTCAGCTGCTTGCCTTTCCTCCTCTCCCCTCCATTTCCCTGCCACACATCCGCTTCCCAATAATCGCGTCCAACTTTCTGGCACACGCGAGCTCGCCGTACCTCGCAAATTCGCGGAACTCTGCAAACGCACTTTCGCGCCACGCTACACCAAAGATACTGCTCTTCTATATATAAGCCAGCCCATCAGGAGGTGCGCGGCAACAAACACTTTCCCGAACTTTTTGGGGCGTAAACAGGAAGATGTAGAAGCTGAGGAACAAAGCGCCAGGAAGCTGGTCAAACAGAAAAGACATTGAGAGAACAAAGGAAGAGGAAGGAAAGGTGCTGACGCAAACAAAGTTTTGGAGATGACGGAACGGTCGAAAACATCCTTCGTGTCCGAGACAGCATCAAGGTATGGAAGAGACCCGCAAACTTTGCTGCTCGGTGCTCCAATAAGCGGCGGGAGAAGGCAGAGATGCAGGATACAAAATGACATGGCTGGCACTGCATCTCTTGGAGGCGAGAAATATTGGCCCAAACCTGGCACCCATGACATGATAAGCACCGACATTGCGACACGCACATACAACAGACTCTTGGGCGTAAGGAAGCAAGTTACACGTCAGTGTGGTAGGGACTGAACTAGGTGCCAAATATTCTCCGCGCCAGTAACAAATGTTTCATTGCCTTTGCGAAAGTGGTTTGGAGTACGTTCTTGGCCTCGAAGATATCCTTCCTGCCAAATGGCAGGAAGAGAAGCGTGAATTTTCGCGGATTGTGAGGCTGTGAAAGTAGCTCTTGATTATTCCTAACATGGCGTCTTAGGCCTTAATGGTGTATGGTGCTGCAGTACGCAAGCATAATTGACAAAAGGGTGCTGGCTCAAGTTTGATATGGTGGTGTCTGGAGCGGCACTCATTTGTTGCGTCGTTGATTGATCGTTTCTTTCTATACGGGCAACCGTAGCTTGTTTTTTCATCCCAGTAAAGGGCCACAAAACATATGATACCTATTTGTTGTGGTCATGAGGCAGGAAGTGTTGAGGTAAGCAGCGTCCATGTTTCGTGGCAATGTAAAAAACTTAGGCTTTCACACATCAACTTTGTTTCTTTTTTTTCTTCAAGCAATTGCTAATAAGTTATCAATATTTACGCGTTCATGTTTGTGAACTAGCCTTGTAAAACTTCCGGTTTCAAGAAGCATCATTTTGATGTAAACATCACAATGGGAAGACTTGTAGCCGTCAGTGATCATGAGTAGAAAACATTACTGATTGAAACTCCTTTCAGGAGCCATCCGCAACTGCTTTATAAACAAAATTTCTCACTTTCTCATCTAAGAATATTCTAAAATAAGTATTTTACATCATGAAACAATCAGTAGTTTTGTATAGGCAGCCTCTAACGCTTTTTATCAAAGTAGCTATAATTATTACTGTTCTCGGCACGAAACATAAGATGGTCACGAATGCTTGTGGTTTAGTAGAACCTCGATGCATTGGTATTTGTGTAAATTAGATTTGTTCTCCAACAATACGTATTCTCTAACGTGTCTTCCTTATTTCAGTGTTATTAAAGGAAAATTTGACCCAACGTAGGCCTTAAAGCAAGATACAAAATATTTAAATCGTGGGCCTCAGCTCCAGGAAGACAGAATAAAGATGCTTTTTTTCTTTCCAGCTACTTGATATAGTGCTTTATGCTTGTTAAAAATCACGTCCACCCGGCTTGCTTTGGAAATGTATCCCTTTCATTGCTCTTTTTTTTCTGCTTCAAATTTTTACAAAACCATTTCATCACAAACAAAAACGAAAACTAACGCGGTGACTTGCTTGTGGTCGCCTAACAGCCCGACCAGTGTATACGTAAACGCTGTGTGCGATCGATGTTACACACTATAATCAAGGAAACGTATTTTAAGATGCGTAAAATGTTGCCAACACAGTGGTGACTTCCTCTGCCACGACGTTCATTGTGTCGCAGGCACCACTGTTCACCTCTTCCTACTGTCCGCTGTACGTCTTGAATGATGAAACTTAAGTGCCTAAAATAAGACAATTTTAACTTCCATTCACTGACAAAGCGCATGACGTATAAATTCAGCTGATTTTAGATAACTGGGCCATTACCGACATTGAACATACCTGTCATGCTGATGAAGGCCCAAGGAAACGGTATGCTTCCCTAATCCACGACATGCCTCCAGTGCACCACAAACAGCGAAGGGAGCCCCGTGCCAATTGCAAGCCGTACGGGTGTCAACCTTATAGCTTCATCGCCTGAACAGATGTCAGGGACTAGTAGCCGTGATAGGTGCCGTAATCCTCAATAACAAACGTCGGTGTAGTACAACCGTTCCGCGAAGTAAAACCTGTAACCTGTAAAACCTCCTGTGAAACCGAAGAAGCAGTCATAACCTTCGCTCTCTCATAAGCCGAGGTGGAAGTCATCATTGTCGATACTCAATTGGCTCTTTGACTTAGAAGGTTGACTATAATTTTTTCGAGTAGAAAGAGACGCTCTATGTGTAATTGTTTCTTTAACCTGCCGCAATACCATTAAAACGCAATACCATTTAACCTGCCGCAATACCAAAACCTGCACGTAAAGTGCAGGAAGGCGCTCGATAAGCACCAACATTTCAGCATTTCATCAGAAGAGCAAGTCACTTCCAACTTTAGTCATGCATTTCATCAGAAGAGCAAGTCACTTCCAACTTTAGTCATTTAAAGCACTAACGAGAGAGAGAGAGAGAGAATTAGGAAGACGCAAGGTTATATGATCAAATGGGAATAAGGAAACTTTAATATGCCTGTTAGCACTGCATGCCTGAGCAAAAATGAGCAAATAGAACCAAGTGACATAAATGAAAATACGTAAGCGGGAACGTCTTTGCTCCGCACCTCGCGGCGAACATTTCATCATTAAGGCTTCTTTCTTCTCGTATCTGCCAGTGTAACCATGCGCGCCGGAAACTAAACAGATTATGAGTGGGAGCAACGTTTTCAGAATTTTTGTTTCGAAAACTAGCGAATCTCTTTCATTTCCTCATTCGGGCAAACATATTTCATGGACATCCAGGCATTGCGCAAAACCCTTCTGAAACGAGCCAGAGATGATGGGCCGGAAATAGGTTTTAGTAAGATTGTTTAAAACTGCAGCTGTAAAGAAGACTAGCGCGTCACTTTTTATAAATCCATGAAGACGACTTCGCCGTTAAACTTTGATTGTTCAAACATTAGTAAGACACTTCAAACCAATAGTTTGACAGGTGCGTCTCGCATTCGGGTGCATTGAAAAGAAACCGCTTTATTAATGCGGCTTTTTGCGAATACGAATTGAATATTTTTTATTTCACTCGCTACACACAAAAAATTGATAAATAAGGCAGCAAAATAAGGCAGCGAACCAGACCGCCTATTTGATTTCATCTTATTTCTGGCATGGCTTTTTATTTTCAGCGCTCACCAAGTTTTTCTGCATTGGCAGTATCTGTTATCTAGTTTCTTATGAATGATTATTTTTTAGCCTTTAATTGCTGATTGGTTAGATATGAAGGGGGCCTAATATCGACTACGGTCATGGAGTACACTAAGGTTTTCGCATGTCATGCTCCTATAGTATTTAGTTCTACATATACATGTCGCAATGTTACCATTTGTGCGCCATAGTTTGTATTGAGTGTTAGTGCCAAGAATATCCTGCAGTTTAATATAGAGATTGCTAGAATGACGTTGCAGATACAAAACACTATAAACTTAGAGAAAGATGTGTTGGGACGATAGTTAAAGAAACTGCGGATATTTTGCACTAATTCGCGACAAGCTTGGCTCGGGCCCGTCACCTACAAATATAGCTTTGAGGTGTGCGGCTTCCTCCTAAGAATTCATTTCGCCCTTTCTCATTCCCTCTGTGCAACGCCGCACTATTTTCCTTGACCTTTTCCCTCTTTCTCACTTTACTTTCCCAGCCGTTGTAACACGATACGATACAAAGCTTCGCTAGCGTATATATACCTGGATTGCAGTTTGGTTCAACCGCCATAGCCATTGCCATTAAATTATTACATCAGTGTGACAGAGACTTTTTTTCTTAGTATAGTCTTTTTATTCAACGTGAAATGCGAACATACTTATCAATTTTTTTCTGTGTATTGTTGAATCAGTGTTGATCGGCGTAAGATCTCAAAGGTCGGAAATAAAGAAAAAATAGTCGCAGTTTTGTCGCATGGGCGAATCAATGAATGCGATAGTACCAACTTGCAACGTAACGCTGAGAACGGTAAGCAGATCAAAACGTGCAGCGCGCTGCTTACGCACAAATGACGCACGAAAACAACGCACACAGAACTAGAGCCAACTAACAACGTTAACAGCTCGACACTTAATGCGCTGTTTGAACGTAAACGATGGACGAAACGTAATCGTAATCATTTGTACAGTTATGTGTGAGAACTCACAAGTGTTTAAGTTGTTACTTCGCGGTGTTGAAAAGTGCACTCTTTTCGCAAACTGGGCCTGTCCAGCGAGAGGAGTAATCTTTGTGCTCCTGTCAACTAAACCCAATAGTTCCGATCAAAGCCGACGGCACGCGGTGCTCTCCCACCGCAGGATAAGTGCGCGGATTAGGCCCCTTCCTTACGCGGAGCAAAGTACGCATGGAAGATGAGCGCGCATCGGCGCATCGCGACAAGCTGAACGCCGAATTTTGCGCGTAGCTAAGTTATGCTAAGAGGCTTTAAGTTCAGCGCGCTCATCGCGCGATCTCAACGGTAATGCTGAAAACATGCTATTTCTCTCGTGGTAAATATATATAGCGTGCCCTTTCAACGCTGAAGAAGGTGCTCCTTCGTGACTCAGTGGCTAACGCCGTGCGCTAACGAACGAAATGTCGGACGTTCGATTTTACGTTAGAGTGTTGTCCTGGAATATTTTTCTTTCCTTACTTCCATTTGCATGCAAAACACACACACACACACACACACACATACACACACACACACACACACACACACACACACACATATATATATATATATATATATATATATATATATATATATATATATATATGCGGTGAGTTACGGTAACGAGTGTCCATAACATTGCTCTGGAAATAAAATTTGGCCAAATATGCGCTAAACAGCGTTAGCTAGACGATCCTGAAGGCAACGATACTGGACGATTCTACAGAATAATATAGTTTGCTCTACTTATCTGGTTGTTTCTATGCCTTAGCTAGGTGAGGCCGTTTGTTTCTAGGTATCATATAAGTCCTTGTTAAAACTGCTAAGCTCTTGCGTCTGTTCCCAGAGCAGCGCGCAGTACTATAGAATTGGTGGTGTTAGCTCCCGTTGATCGCGATAGTTTTCAGGCATGGTCGCAAAGAAACACACACTTTACGCCGAGCTCGACTTAACTCTTAAAACTTTAGCACGCATATTTTTTAAGCGGCGTCATAAGTATACCACTCGAAAGAAGGAAATAATAATTGCTGCGTTATGGCGTATCAAGACAATGATGCGACTACGTGAGATGTCGGTCTCTATGCACATTTGTACGAAAAAATAAGTTTGCTATTGGCACGTTACATCGATTCAAAGATAACGCTGTAAAGTCAGCGTGATCGCTTCTGCGACGAGAAATAATTATCAGAATTATCAAAATTACCGCTTGAAGAGGCCCAGTATTCGATTTGGATTGTACGCACTCATGCGAAGCCCGAAGCAATGCGTTGGGGTTATATTTTTAATAGCCATACCGCACTTTGCAGCGTGGTGAAATATTTCTTGAAATCAATTTGGAACTATAGTAATAAAATTATTTGCATGGGCGTAATAGATGTGAATAGTGACTTTCTGGATAAAATCAAGCGGCTGGTAAGTACAATTTTCAATAAACCGTGGCATAGCTGAGCTACGATTAAAGCAGATAATTTTCTTGTCGCTCTGTTTTTATTTTCCATTTCAATGACCCTGATATTTTGCCATAAGCTTCGATTTAGGAGTTGAAGATAAGGAATGTAAAAACAAAAACGGCCCTACTCCTCTGTCCACTTCCGCCGAAGTAATATGTTTTTATTCTTTTTTTTTCAGTGAGAACTATTGCACCCAAATTAGACGCAATGTTACTTGAGTATGTTCTTTTATTCTCCCTTCTTCCTGTTCCCACGAAAGGGTTGCTTCCTGCCCGGCGAAAACCATCTGTTTTTATTGGGTGATCATTTTGCTCAATATCGCTCGCTTAAGGCGAATATAAATGAGCAAGTCAGGCCTTTGATGAGAGCCACGTACGAAGAAAACAAAAGCTGACAAAATGGCGCAGTTATCTCTTTATTTCGAGTGCGCTTATCATGTGTTTTCACCTTTATTTCTTTTCTTTTTTTTACTTTTGTAAATTCAGAAAATGGTATAATTTTGATTGACGCCGCTCTGCAAATACAAAGTATAAAGAATACGACTGCCTGCTATATAAGTAAACAACAATTCAGGAATACCAGGTTAGGTTGAACAGATATTTTTATAAGGTAGTTCGATGGTGTAAGCAATGGCAAATGTGCATCAGCTTTGAAAAAACTGTGCACATGCGGGTGACATTAAAAAATAAGCCACAAATATATTGCTATGGCACGGAAGACCTTCTTGTATCAGAAGTTACTGAATATAAATACTTGGGCCTCCACACATCAAGTGGTCTCTTGTGGTCAAAGCCCCTCTAGAAGGTGCTAGGAAATGGCAGGCGTAAGTTGTTCTTCGTAAGGCGTGTATTAAAATCGTCCACACCAGCAGTACGTTTGTTGGCATATAAAACACTCGCCCGCCCTGTTTTATAATACACCGTCATTATATGGGACCCGTTCCCTAAAACCGACAAAGTAAAATTAGAAAGCTTGCAGGAAAAAGCTGTTAGATTCATCTACAATACGTATGCCCGCACTTAAGTCACTAAGCTCGTATCTCAAAGGGGCCTACCTGATAAAAGTAATCGAAATTGAGTGTGTTGTCTGAAATTCTTTTTTTTTTGGTTGAGAAAAGGTCAGTACAAGATAGATTCGGCTCATCTAGCCTATACGAAGAGTTACGCTACCAGGCACACACACTCAAAGCCGTCACTCCATTCACTATACGTGTATACTGTTACAAGTACTCTTTATTTCCAAAAACGATAGTCGATTGAAACAAACTGTCTGATGAAACTGTGACGCAGGACTCACTATCACAATTTAGGTCACAGCTGCAATAGTACTCATTTTTGTTGTCTAGCTGAGATATGTCATATCCTTTTTTTTCTTTTTTTCACTTGGCTAAACAGATGCTTTGCTCTATTTGAAATTTGTTGGAATAACGTCACTTTTTTTTCTCGAAAGCGCGCGTAAAAATATTCATGAGTTTATTCCCATTGTTATGTTTCTGTTGAGTTCACCTGTTATGTACCACACTGCCAAGATCTTGAAGAAAGATCGCAGTATCTATAAATAAACTAAAAAAAAGAAAATGTACATGAAATGAAAAGTTCTCCTACAGAAATTGAGTGCTCCACTATTTCTCTTATTCTGATTCTCTTTACCTACACGTCGAGTAGCCAACCAAGTCCATGCCTGGTTAACCTTCCCGACTTCCCCCTTTGCTTCTCTTGCTTTTTCTCCCGCACATTGCTCTGCGTTACAAGAAGTGAAGTGCTACAAAGTTGTAATTAAAAGAAACTTTCCCGTCTAGGTCTGAGATATTGTTTGACATTTGAATAATTTCAACTTCATCCACGCCGAGAATACGGAGTGATTTACGCTTGCAACGCTCGATACTAGAGCGTAAAGGGAACGCTCGGTTGCTCACATTCCTTGTCTGTTGCTGGTAAAAGATGGTTGAAGGTTCAGATAACTTGTTTTGCTTTTTTTGACGACACACATAGGACAGCGGGAATGAGGGGGCAAAAGAAGCACAAAAGTCAGTGAAACAAAAGTTGTCAGGAGGTAACAGGCAGAAGTACAGTGGACGTAACAAATGATGCTGACACTAAAAAATCACTGAGGAGCGGACGACAAGCGCACACGCTAGCACGCAACCGGAACGAGATTGGCCGTCTAAGAGAATGAGCTCTGAGCACGCCTTTGATGAAGGTGCACGCTTAGATGACAAGGCTAGCGATCTGAACTGTAGAAGATGTATAATCAGAAGAGAAGATACTTGATGACGAAAGACATTGACCATACTAGAGCTTTGCGACCAGCACATTACCGCAGGTGTTGGAGGGGTGCCAAGTAGGTCACCCCGCAGCAGCGCGTTGACGTCGCGCTCCTCTCGCCCGCTTCCCTAGATCCAGGATGTGTGCTCACGTTACTGTTTTCCTCAGCCGCAGCATGCTCGCCGCAGTGCCCGCAGCTGCCAGCTCCTCCGCCTGCTCGCAACACACTTTCGCTTCACCTTTTTCACCGCACACAACGCTCGACCGAACGTTGTGTGGAAACACTCTCTCGGCTTATTTATTTGCGATGAAACTTGCACAAAACTCCACCCGCCTCCCGTGTCTTTGCGTTTGAAACAAACGTATCTCGAGGAAATGCTACACCAAGTTTCACTACAAACTGTTCTTTTAGCACCAGTGTTAACGCCCGTTTCAACCGGGTCAATGCCGTGCGCAGCTCTGCTGCTTCGCATCTGAACAGTTTCCCTTTGGGGAGTTGGTCCATAATTTTCCCACTCTCGCTATCATCAATCATTATGGTAACTACACCTTCCAGCATATCCACTATTATTTCCACCACATCCACTATTGTTTCCACCTCATGCACAAACGACTCCAGCATCCACCATCCCAGGATTTTCAAGAGTGATGTCAATTGTATTCTTGCCAAGTCTCACCAGATAGCAAGAAAGGTGCAAGCACTTCTTCACCGATGTTCGCGTTTTCTGTAGGTGAATGGTTAGGCGCTTGGAGGTCCAAACAAAGTCAGCTTACCTGCACGGAAGAGAAAGAGAGAACAGGGGCTGAGTATTGTCCGGTACTTTTCGCAAAGTCGGGGCAGAGCACACTATACTTTTGGGAAGTTCCTTTCAATCAGTCACAGTTGATCAAAATTGTTCTGTTTTATCATCAATTTAAACGACAAATCTTTCATTTAGATTTTATTTGGCTCGAATACGATTAAAAATATAAAGCTGTGAAGAGCAAACTGGCAGCTGCAGTTCTTTCATTTTCCTTTTAGTAGCAGTTCAAGCCCGAGAAAACGATTGCTATTGTTATTTATAGCCGCGACTGGGAGGGCATTAAAGGTGGCAGGGCATTTATAGCCGAGGTGGGGGGGGGGGCATTAGAGAGCCCTCCCACCTCATTGTGATGCCGGGCATCGCTCTGAACACTGTTTCGGTGACAAACGTTTACTTCTCCCTCTGCGAATGTGAAAAACAAACACATAACCTACATTATAATGGGAGGTCTTTTCTGGGAGGATTTTTCATAAGTTACTGCCGTGTTTTTGTTTCCTGCATTATTTGTGTATTTAATTTGTCCTGTGTACATCATTTACCTATGTCAGAGGCGTAGTGGTTTTAAAAGAGGAAATGAAGGGGAAAGTGAACCGTACAACTATCTGCCGCAAAGTGTGACACCTCAGCAGTAGCTCACTAGGGAAGGGATAAGGAGGGATTAAAAAGGAATAGTGATAAGTAAAGATTGAGAGGAAAGTAAAATATTGGGAGACGGATAGAGAAGTGCTCGGAAGGGACAAGGGTCGGCGAGTTGTCGTTGAAGAGAGGACATCGCGGACGGGACAACCATCAGCCACGAAATCCGCTGAGCGTCTCTTACTCGTTTTTCACTTACAGTATATTTGCTCTTTAATGAAATTGTAAGGTAAAGTGAATAAACAAGTAACACAAATAAAAATAGATATCACACCAGTCTTTACACACACAAACACACACACACACACACACACACACACGCATATATATATATATATATATATATATATATATATATATATATATATATATATATTTATATATGAAGGTATGGGATATGGCACAACGGGAGCGTTGTCAACAAGGATAAATATATTTATTTCCCAACAGTTTCGGGAGGGGACCTCCCTTCATCAGGGGATGAGTTATACTGACATGAGCTTCCAAACTTCCTTGCTGCCGCGTCCCTCTCGCCTTGAAACACGTTTGCGAGAGTGAGAGGGAACTGGAAGAAGGGAAAAAAAAGGGGGGGGAGAAAAAAGACGACAAAAGAAAGAAAAGAAAGAAAGTAAAAAAGAGGAAAAACCACTGGCAGCACTGAGAACGAAGCCAACTGTCCGTCTACATCCACCTACGGTTCATATCACGTGCTGTTCAGTTCTTGGCGTGTGTCGGGCCACCCAAGATTGTCGACGCGGTGCCGGGAGGGTCCGGGACGGCGTGCCTGAAGAAAGGGGTTTCCCCGTAATTGGTCGTTCGGCGGGCGGTGTGTGTAAAGCAAAGGTTTCTCGTTAATGGGTCGGTCGGCTATTTACCTTTAATCTTCGTCCGTTTCCCTTCAACGGTCATGAAGTGGTAGGCGAACAGAAACACTTTGTATGTGCATGTGGAAAAAAAAAAGGAAAGGACAGTGTACACGTACGAGTCAGTCAGAAAAAAGCATGGTCTCCAGCTATCAATCTTTGTCACCAATTTTCTCCTGGCTTACTTCTCGGAGGCAGTTGAGTTTTCCGGGGTCCTCGTTGATACCAGCTGCTAATGTACGAAATTTGAAAATAAAATATGCCTCACGCTGTTCGCGCTCGCGTCTGTTTGAAAAACCGGACTGCAAAAGAGTTACGCTAATATTTTCAAAACTGTGGTTTGGCAGGCGCAGATGTCTAGATAAAGGTAGCTTCGGCAGTGAAGTGGCGTGGTACCGGTGATTATTGAACCGCAGCCGAAATGGCGTGTCTGTTTGGCCGATATATTCTTGTCCGCAGATGTTGCAATGTAGCATGTATATTACGTTACTGGAGTCACAATTAAGGCTTTCAGTTATGCAGAATTTGAAATCCGAAAAGTTCGCTTTGGATTCACGTGTTGTGAGCATCTGTGGGCATACCTTGCATCGAGATTTTCCGCAGGGATGGCACCCTGATTGAATTTTGGGGGTGTTTGTTTTTGCTCTGACAAGAATGTCCTTCAGATTTTTATCCCGGCGGTACACCACGTGAGGTGGCTTCGCGAAAATAGAAGTTAGTCGTTTGCTTTGCCTGATTATGTTGAAATGGCGGGAAAGTATGTTGTTGATTCGTGGCGCTGATGAGGAGTAAGTTAGTACAAGGTTCGTTTGGGAAGTCGTTTTAGGTACTCTGTTTGGTCCCTTAATTATATCATTCCTGTTCACGTTGCGAGCACGTAGTATGGCATCGTCAATAATGTCTTCCGGATAATTTTGTTTCAATAAGGAATGCTTTAGGTGTTCCGCGTGTCTGTCAAATTCCCGCATATCGGTGCATATTCTTCGGTACCGGTAGGCCTGAGAATATGGAATACCCGTTTTGCAATGCTTTTGGTGGCTGCTGTTGAAATGTAGGTACATTTGGCGGTCTGTAGGCTTTTTGTAAAGGTTTGTTGACAAGCGGTCATTTTCGACCGTGACAGTAACGTCCAAAAAGTTAATGCTAGTTTTGGAAATTTTGTGCGTGAATTTTATTGACGGGTGGCATTTGTTAAAATCCTCTATGAAGCGGAAAAGACTTCCCTCATCATGGTTCCATATCATAAAAATATCGTCTAAATATCTTCTGTAGTAGAAAGGTTTCAAGGTGCGTCCCTCAATGAATGGGATTTCAAGTGAAGCCATAAAGGTGCTCGCGAAGTTTGGGGCCATTTTCGTGCCCATTGCAGTGCCACTGACCTGAAGGAAATTGTGACTCCAGTAACGTAATATACATGCTACATTGCAACATCTGCGGACAAGAATATATCGGCCAAACAGACACGCCATTTCGGCTGCGGTTCAATAATCACCGGTACCACGCCACTTCACTGCCGAAGCTACCTTTATCTAGACATCTGCGCCTGCCAAACCACAGTTTTGAAAATATTAGCGTAACTCTTTTGCAGTCCGGTTTTTCAAACAGACGCGAGCGCGAACAGCGTGAGGCATATTTTATTTTCAAATTTCGTACATTAGCAGCCGGTATCAACGAGGACCCCGGAAAACTCAACTGCCTCCGAGAAGTAAGCCAGGAGAAAATTGGTGACAAAGATTGATAGCTGGAGACCATGCTTTTTTCTGACTGACTCGTACGTGTACACTGTCCTTTCCTTTTTTTTTTTCCACATGCACATACAAAGTGTTTATGTTCGCCTACCACTTCATGACCGTTGAAGGGAAACGGACGAAGATTAAAGGTAAATAGCCGACCGACCCATTAACGAGAAACCTTTGCTTTACACACACCGCCCGCCGAACGACCAATTACGGGGAAACCCCTTTCTTCAGGCACGCCGTCCCGGACCCTCCCGGCACCGCGGCGACAATCTTGGGTGGCCCGACACATGCCAAGAACTGAACAGCACGTGATATGAACCGTAGGTGGATGTAGACGGACAGTTGGCTTCGTTCTCAGTGCTGCCAGTGGTTCTTCCTCTTTTTTACTTTCTTTCTTTTCTTTCTTTTGTCGTCTTTTTTCTCCCCCCCCCCTTTTTTTTTCCTTCTTCCAGTTCCCTCTCACTCTCGCAAACGTGTTTCAAGGCGAGAGGGACGCGGCAGCAAGGAAGTTTGGAAGCTCATGTCAGTATAACTCATCCCCTGATGAAGGGAGGTCCCCTCCCGAAACTGTTGGGAAATAAATATATTTATCCTTGTTGACAACGCTCCCGTTGTGCCATATCCCATACCTTCACGAAGACTAACTGGCCCATTGAATTATTACTCCCACTATATATATATATATATATATATATATATATATATATATATATATATATATATATATATACTGCCACCTACTTTTAGTAGTGGGTCGTATGCCAAGGCGAAGGCACACACCACAGAGAAGAAAAGTGTGCGTGGGCCCCCGCTCTGGCAAACAAGACCAACCGACGCGCTTGGTTAGAGCCCTCTTGCTCAGACGTCAGTAAACCTTGTCGACACCCCCTGGAGCGACGTGACAATTGGTGGAGGTGCTGGGTAGGCCCCTCACGGATGTTTCAGGCCCCTCCTGGAAGGGGCACCACAAGCCCAGTGCGAGTCAACACTTCCGTTCATCGGACAAGCCGCAGGATCAGGGGATTGCCACCCGAAGCTGACCCTACAGTTCACACCAGTATGATGAGCACGTCCGTTCAAACCACTTTAACAAGGCTCTAACCAAGCGCGTCGGTTGGGCTTGTTTGCCAGAGCGGGGGCCCACGTGCACTTCTTTCTTCTCGCGTTCGATGCTCTAACCACTGAGCTACCACAGCGGTCTTCCGTACATCCACTTTTTTGGGTTTATATGTGAATTTAGAAGTAGGAGTGACAGTCAGCGCCATCTATAAGCCAAGCGACGAGTGTGAAAACACTCTTTTTATGCGCATGTTTGGCGTCACGTAGCACGTGAACTTATTATGAGCGGGCAGCTGATTAATAGTCCCTCGTATACAACCTAATGACACCAAGTCTGCCAGTAAGAGACCCTCGTTTAATGAAATAAGGGAAAGAAGTGTATACCTAGGGCTCGTTTTTCCGTGTTTTAACACAATATTAATGAGATCTAACAGACAGTAATGCCAAGTAATGTACAGGGGAAGTTATTAGAACCAATGGAATGTAAATAAGAAGAAAGAAAAGTGGATGAAAAAATAACCAGGTCACGGCTGGTTATTTGTTCATCCACTTTTCTTTCTTCTTATTTACACTCCATTGGTTCTAATAACTTTCCCTGTACATTACTTGGCATTACTGTCTGTTAGATCTCATATATATATATATATATATATATATATATATATATATATGCAGCAGGGTTTCCATAAGTATGTACGTAAATACGTGAAGACCCTTTGGAAACAAGGGCTGGAACCACAGGATCACCGGGAGCATCGAATGCGGTTTAACGCGTGTTTCCTCATTGCGGCTCAGATAATTTGACGACAACTCAGGCAATGCAATTGCAGTTACCTCATATGAATAACAACATAAATGTGCGTGATGGAGCCCTGTGGCACCCTGTTCTGTCCCAAGGAGCCCCATTTGGTGCAATAGAACACAATCGTGCTTCATGATATAGGAGAGAATCTGAGGGCATGGCGTTTGATTGATTCACTCTCTTTCGTAGTGCAAACTTGTGCTTGCATTTGAGATATAACTTTTATTTTCGGTGATATGACCCTCTTAAATAACGTGCACATATTTTGATCATGTTTTTAAGTCGGAAAACAACCTATATTCAGAATTAGGTTCTTTCTTCTGGTTCGCATGATATTTTTATTCATTGTCTGTATATTACTTCTCTCACACTTTTCTCATTTTTCTATGCCATAATAACATAGACTTGTAGCGAAATGACATCGCCAAACACCAACAAACTATGGTCAATGGTATGGCTTGATGCACTAATTAATGACTCGTCAGACAAAAGGGCGCGCGCCGTTGACGTGTCAATTACAGAATGGTGGCAGGACTAGTGGGGTCGTAAAACCAATTATCTAGAAATAAAATTTAAACAAAGTTGTGAGACGGGTACCATGCTGTGCTAATTACGTGCCACGGGCGTTCAGACGGCGTTAATAAAGCGGGGTAAGGTGGTGATTCAAATCTCCGAAGCGCTGATGGCGGAAGTCATGTTGGCGGCGACGTTGACACCGACACTTCATGCACCCGGCGCTGTCAGCATCGCCTGGCTTTCCATCTGAGCTCCGCGTTCAAGCTGGCGATGAGAAATCTCTTCCCTCGCCACGGGAACACCTGTCTGTGACATTTCTCCCCTGTCGCTGATTCAGGAGCGCTGATGTTGCCCAACGCCATGCAAAGGCAGAAAGGCAGCAACTATGGCCGAATTGAATCCCAAGTGAGCTGTCCTCGGGCAGTGTTTCTATACAGCACACGGTCACATATATAAAAATTAACAAATGACGTGACTTGATTGGACATTCGGAAAAAAAAAACGCGAGAGACATATCGGTATAGCCTGTACTGGGCGTCCGAACAACTCAGGCTTGTCACGACTGGCCGCTTTTCGTCGGTATATGAAAGTCGGGTGTGTATCAGTACGGAGATTTGTGTACTTAAGATTAGTTAAACGGATGTAATATGTTTTCCTGGGGTTCGACACCCTAAAACAACCACGATATGATACGAAGGAGGCCGTAGTTAAAAGATTTTTCGTTTCGACCACCTACAGTTCTTGAACGTGTACCTAAGTCTAAAAACACGGGCCTCTAGCACTTTCTTCGCCGTAGAAAGTGTGGTCGCCGCCTCTGGGACTCTGTCTGGTGACCTTCGGCACGGCATTCGAGCACAATAACTGCTATATTACCGCGGCGGATGGAATGATTTTAATCAACATGCACAATATCGCCAAATTTCACAGCACTGCTGCTTCAGCAAGCGCGGAAACGCTGAAGAAATGCACCGTCTCTCTGTTGTTGTTGTTGTTGCTTTTTTTCTTTGTCACCAGTTTTCCGCGTGCCTTAGTTCAGGGAGAAGGAAGGCTAGTCAACGACCTCCTTGTTAGTCAAAGATACAGCCCGAAACGCGCGTAAAAAAACTGTTGAGCTAAAGCCGGATGCGCAAATGGAATATTTACTCCGTCGATTTGGTCCCTCAAGTTGTGTTTTCAAGGCAGGAAGGAAGCAACAAAAGGGAGAAGGCAGGGAGGTTAACCAGAAATACATCCCGTTGGCTACCCTACACTGGAGGATGAGGGAAAGGGTTGAAAGATGAGAAAGAGAGAAAAGAGGGGAAAAAAGGAGAGACTTGGAGTAATTTCACTGCAGCGTGTATCTCCGCCGCATGTCAGAGGCGTTCACACAAACCCGTCTTTCTCAAGAAACACAGCAAGGCTTTCAGTGCCTTGAGAGAATTCAAAATTAGCAATAAGGCAATTTTTTACGGTAACCACAGTAGAGGGAGATGCAGTTAATGAGTAAGTCAGCCACACTGTATATAGTACATGCATGCACTAGCTTATTATATAGCTGTAAAATCGGACAGTTATTCTAATGCATAATTAGCCGGTGCGTGTCCGGCAAATACAATATATTTCAGACAAGCCATTCATATTTATGAACTGTTAATGTATAATTCACGCTGAATTAAGTTTCACATGATTGTTCCTATCTCTTCTTTTACATCTTTAGACATGTTCTTCCCCATTTCAGCTAGAAAAACATCTATTGGGCTGACCTAATAGATTGGTCCTAAACCATCGTTTACTGCCCTACAGAATGCTCCCCGTTGTAAAACAGTGTGGGTTCGTTCGCAAAAAGCCGGCGATGTATAACGTACTTTGTGGACAGCCACTGGTAGTTCTACCGCCTGGTGGAGCTTTTTTGCCTTGGAAACAGCAGTCATGTAACCATGTAGCCTAAAACGTCCTACGCAATATAGCAGAAAAATCAATTACTACATATTATTATTAGTGAGTAATGTGATTGAATAAATATTTTATTTCATATATTATGTCTACATAAAAAGACAATAATAGGCATTGCCGACGGCAGTGTAGCCACTACTTTTCAAGCATTAACTAATGCCAGTTTCACGCACTTCCATAATCTGAGATGAAGTGCCATTTCCTTAGAAGGAGTGAAATAGCTGCGTCGCATGCACTGTATATCTTTGGAGAAGTTATTAGGCTCCTAACTATTGACGTTGAGTTGGGAGGTACTTCACGAAGCCCAATGACTGTCTTGCAAAACACTGTAAATATCGTCCCATGAGCCTATGAAGAGAGGATAACGTGAAGTTTAGAGCATTAATATCAGTTTCCGTTGCAAAATCTTTCATTGAAGAACCTTATCTAATACTTTAAAAACTTAAAAGGGTGCGCACGCACTCATGACGTTAAAGCCGTGTTAAGCACTCACTGACAGTATCCGTGAATAATGTGCAAATGCGTGCTGCCCTAAGTTTTAAACCCCATCATCGCACCACATTAGCGTTTGCTAGTTCCAACAAAAGCGAAAGAAAGTGACAAAAAAGGGTTGAAATAAGGGCAGACAGAAACACAACACGTGCTGCGTATATATGTGTGACTCATCTATTCTAAAAAGAGGTGTTCAACGGCTCGAGTGTAATCGTGAAATAGACAATTCATGCGTTCTCAGATTCGCCGTGGTAGCCATGCAATCCCCATGGCGCTGCGTTACTAAGCTTGAAGTCGTGGGTTTGATGACCGCTGCAGTGGCCTCAGTTTGTGGCTTGCACTAAATGTAAGAACGTTCACATATATTTCTATTCGCGTTAAATAAGCGTATATATGATTGCAATCATACAAGGTCCTACACAACGGCGTGCCTAAAATTAGATCATGGTCTTTCGCAGCCACTTAATCAAGTTATCTGGTTTAACTTCTCGATTTCGCTGAGAACGTCATGCGGCACCTCCTTCGAAGTTTGTGTGTGTGTGTGTGTGTGTGTTTGTGTGTGTGTGTTTGTGTGTGTGTGTGTGTGTGTGTGCGCGCGCGCGTGTGTGTGTATGTGTTTTTAGACCGCCTTATTGCTATATGGACATGCTTAACAGCGTTGGGATATTTTCAGTTTTTCTTCTTTTGTAAAAGGAAAAAAAGCTCCTATGTGCGCTTACTCTGTCGTACTATTAGTTAATGCGCTGCGGGAACCTTCCGAAGACTAAACTATTTGAAGTTTCTTGAATCTACAAGCCATAGTTTCTTGAATCTACAATCTACAAGCCTATCCGTTTTCCTCAAAGCATCACAAACTATCGACCGGGAATACAAACGCGTGCATTATAACTGTTACACACAGAGAAAAAAAGCTGCAGCATCAAAAAATAAGAATCCATTAGTTGATAAAAAATAAACAAAGAAATATGACGACGAAACACCTTTCGATGAATAAAAAAAAGAGTACTGCCTCAAAAATCTCTCCGGGTGGGCGCTGTGTATAAATGAAAATTTGTGTGAGAGGTCCTCCAATATCTTCAAACAATCTGTTTCAATCAGTAGATTTATATTTTTTTTTTCTCTTTCCCAGACATTAACCTTCGTACTCAAAGAAAATATGCGAAGCGCGATGTTCGTTGGTTGTACCACGACTGACACGCTTTGTTTTCTTTACAGCTCTTCTCGGTCTTTTGCAGGAGAACGTTTATGCATTTTTTATTTCTTGACTCCTAGACAAGTGAGTTTTCTTTTGCGTGTTCTGATACGTGTAAAGCTAAGAGCCGTTTATACTTAAAATCAATCTTTTTCTCGTATTACTTAGAAACGATCGAACTCAGATGTTTATAATAGGCGCGCAGGTTGGCAGGTAAACAACTTTATTGATTCATAAGAGAATCATTTGATCAGAAAAAAAGGAGAAATAAAGCAAGATAATAATTTGCCCTCATGCCGCCATAAATATTCGGATACGTTTGTGCTTCGGCGACCCCTCTGGCACAGCCCACTGTAGCATTATCTCCGGTGGTGAGCTGCGCCGAGCAGTCTTACATCGATCATGGCGTTCTGACTTTTGCCAGGGGGGCTCGGGTTTCTCCAGGTGCATTCTAAATTTTTCTGAGCATCAGTAAAACAAGCAACATTACTAGATGTTTTAGAGAATGATTCAAAATGGGCTCCTTTACGGTATTCGTTTTGAACGAACCCGAATATTGTTACCATTCTTGCCGGCATTATTTGACCATAATCATGTAGTCGCCATAATAATAAAAGCATATCATATCCGGACTAAATAATAAGAAACAGGCAATATAAAATCTTCATGGCAAATTGAAAGATTTGAAATAAATACCAGCGAACCCTTTATTTCCACACGCACAAGCATACTGGCACCTAAAGCTACGCAGGTGGCATACGATGCGATTTATTCCCGAAGTCACTTTCAGCGTGGAGAAAAGGAAAAATGATGCTTAGCAAAAAATATCTTGTGATGGATGTAAAAAGCACGTGGTGCAGAGTTGTCACTGAAAACTGCTTGAGACGTGACATGTGAACTGAGTGTCGCATCGGGAAATATAGCGCCAAGGTGAAGGCTTCATCAAGACACAGGGAGCTTTAAACGGTTACAAAAGGCACTCATTCCGTACTTTGGAATAATACACACCCGATGAATACTTGAAATTTCATCACAAGTTGATTCGCAATTAAACAAGTTTTAAATATCGTCTTTCAGCCACTTTGCGCGAGACAAAACGAGGCGACGAAAGTATATGAGCAAACGAGTGTTATATAACCCCACGCAGTGAAATGGCTCTCATTTGTTCATCTCCTTTTTCGTTCTAGTTTTGTGTCGAGCAAAGTGGCTAAAAGAGGAATTTGTTTCAACATGGCCAGCTAGCAGTTTTGTTTACGTTTAAGTATTGATAGTTGTTTTACAAAAATAAAAAAAAACGTCCTGCCTGCGTATTAATTTTTGTCCACCTTTTCTTTACATTTGTTATTCGTCTCGCGTGAGTCCTTAACAATGACTAATGTGGTGCCTAGCCCAATAAGTGTTCTGTGTTCCTCCTATTTCTTTGAAGCTCCTATTTCTTTGGAGATCATCTTTTCGAAGTACCAAGTTCAAGACGAAGCAGCGGTAGACCTACCTCGTGAGCTCAGCTCGGAAGAACTCGTGAACCTGGTTGTGGAAAAGGCAGCCGTAGACACTACTGAACTACGACGGAAAGGTGCTGTGAAAGTGAACTTGCGTGTGGCAACCTTCAACGACCTAGTTCTTGAACCAGTGCGTCGACAACACTCAGGATCACGATCTTCGACGGAAGAGGTGAGCCTCGTTTTAAAAGCCTTTCAGCTGCAACAGGAACAGATGGTTCAACAAAACCAAATAATGACATCTCTTATAAGCTCTCTGAATGCTGAGAGACCGACACCTAAATTCGTAGAACCTGATGCTTTCGACGGTGTGTCTTCAAATCCAGAAAGTTGGCTTGATTTCTACGAATATGCCGCTGGAAAAAACAAGTGGCTCTCTGATGAGGCTAAAATCACCAACATGCGCGTTTACTTGAGAGGTGTTGCGCGAAAGTGGTATGAAACATGCATTCTGGAAGACAGTGACGACTCTTGGAGCCAGTGGAGGAAAAAGTTTTTGACTGCATTCCGAAGCAATCCAGTAGAAAGATGGAACACGGCGCTTAATTTCAAGTCTGAGCAAAGTTGCCTTGTCGAGTACTTCTTTGAGAAACGCCGTCTTTTAAAGCTGGCGGAGCCTTTGCTTCCATCTACGGCCGTAGTTGCCTTAATAATGCATGGATTGCACACTAACGTGTTGAAGCAAGTGCAAATACTGTCACCAAAGACTCTAGATGACCTCCTCGCGTGTCTTCAGAACATACCATCAGCTTCGGAAACAAGCATAACCGCCGAGTCAAGCAGCTGTTTCAGTCGGAGTAAAGCGGACTGGTCAAGCCGCGCTCAGCGAGAACCGAGCCACCTCGCTACTCGCACAGATAACTTGCCCTGGCGTGTTCCAAGATGTCGAGTGAATAATCTTGACACTGAAGCTCAGGAGTATTCGACAGAAAAAAAACTAATAAACGAGGGTGATCAGTCCCACCCGATGACTCCAAATGAGACTGTTTATTTAAGTTGCTCTAGCCTACTTCACATTCCCGTCAAAGTAGGAAACAAACATATGATGGCTCTGGTAGACAGCGGTGCTTCTGTGTCCATTATAAATGCCAAGCTGGTGGATGAAAATCGCTTGCATAGTGGAAGAATCCTACGAGTACAAGGCTATGATGGAAAAGTAACGTTGCATGATCAGTGGGCCTTTGTAAACATCGAGTTCCAGGGTCAGCAAATAGAGAGCGAAGTGTTGGTGATAGAGGGGGTAACGTACGACTTTTTGCTATCAAGACCAGATATAAAGAAACTAAAGATCAACGTGTACTGGGACGATGTGGTTCTAGTCGAAGGAGTAGCAAGGAACGAGACAAATCAGGGTAGACAAGATAATCTACGAGTTGTCAAGTGCGCGGAGGATATCGCAACGACCTACCCTGAACTTGTATGCATAGGAAGCTATCCTCAGGCGATGAAGTCCCACAAGGTTCCTTTCGAACTCGCTGATAAGACCGTCATCCGAAAAGCACCTTACAATATGTCAAGAGAGCGAAAGATGTGGCTCAAGAAAGAGTTGCAGGAGATGCTAGATGCTGATATCATACGACCTTCGGTATCACCCTTCGCTTCTCCCATAACGATCGCACCGAAAGAAGACGGAACCTTCAGATTATGCACCGACTACAGGGTTCTCAATCGTCAGACAGAACTCATACCATTTCCTATGCCGAAGATCGACACAATTATAGATGAGACCGGGGGTTGCCGACATTTTTCCCGCATCGATTTATGCAAAGGTTTCTGGCAGATCCCACTAACCGAAGAAACAAAAATGTACACCGCTTTTATCACGCCATTCGATCTCTACGAATACAACCGGCTTCCTTTCGGTTGGAAAAACTCGCCAGCGTGGTTCCAGAAGATCATGAACGAAGTCCTAAAGCCATTCCTTGGTGTTTTTTGTAATGTGTACATAGACGACATTATAGTCTTCTCCAAAACAGAGGCTGAGCATCAGGACCATCTGTCTCAGGTGTTAAACGCCTTGAGCTTGGCACATCTCAAGGTTAATTTTAAGAAGAGTGCATTCTTTCAACAAAAAGTTGTGTTTCTTGGAAGAGTCTTTGATGGGAACACCAAAAGCACAAGACAAGAGTCCGTCGAGAAGATCTCCCAGTTGAAGAAACCATATGACGTCCATTCACTGCGTGTGTTTTTGGGATTGGCAGGACATTTCCGATCTTTCATAAAGGACTTTGCTGTCAAAACTAGATGCCTCACGCGCTTAACGCAGAAAGAAGTTCCCTTTGAATGGAGTGACGAATGTGAGAGAGTCTACCGTGACTTGGTGCACAGAATTTCTTCTGACCCAGTTCTGCGTATACCAGACTTCACTTTACCCTTTGAATTGAACACTGACGCCTCACATTATGGGACTGGTGCAGTGTTGTATCAAAAATGTATTGAAGCATCTGGCCGAGAAAAGCGACACGTAGTAGGTTACTACAGTTACACTTTCAAGCCGTCTGAAACAAACTACACTACTACAGAAAAGGAAGCACTGGCGGTTCTGAAGGCCGTTGACTACTTCCGCACGTACCTGGAAGGTACGAAGTTCACTTTGTTCACCGATCACCAGGCACTCACTCATCTCTTGAATATGACCCAAACTAAAGGGCGTATCGCCAGATGGGTGAATTACTTGCAGCAATTTGACTTCACCATCTCGCACCGACCAGGACCGCTTTTAACCGATGCAGATGCTCTATCAAGATTGATGGTACAAAACAACACAGAAAAATCTGAAGAAATCAATGAAGTGAAGCTGTGGGAAGGCTCAGAACAACTGGTTTTTACTGAAGGTCGGTATCAAGTCCCACCAACTCTTGTTTCCAAAGTGCTTTACTTGTACCACGATAGCCCAGAATCTGGAGGACACGACGGCTTTTGGCGTACCTACAACAAGTTGGTCAAGAGGTTTACGTGGCCTCACATGAAGAAAGACGTCAGTCAGTACGTTCGTTCATGCCATGTGTGTCAAGTACACAAAGTCAAGTATAAACAGCCTACGGACACCATGATACTACCTTGCCACTCGAACGTGCCTTTTGAAGTAGTTCACCTGGATTTCGCCGAACTTAACAAGAAACGGGAAGGAGTCAGAAAAACGCAAGCCTTTCTGCTGGCCATAGATGAATGCACCAGGATGGTCGCGGCACGAGCAGGAAAAGAAGATGCAAATAGCGTCATAACCCTTCTCGAAAGAGACATGTTTAGAACTACGCGGACAATCGTATGCGATAACGGCCCCGCGTTCAAGAGTGAAAAGCTAGTAAGATGGGCTCGAGATCACAATGTATCGATCAAGTTCTGTGCGCCATACCATCCTGCGGCGAATGGGCTTGCAGAACGTGCCATACGGGACGTGAAACAATACATCAAGATGTACGATAATTTTCCTGGGGGATGGAAATGTTCTTTAGAAGCAGCCGTAAAACATCATAACCGATCCTACACAAGTGGCTTGGGGTGCAGTCCACAGTACGCTTCTACAGGAGAGACCCCTATTCTGCAGGCAGATCGTGAGTTGGGACTCTTGGAAAACCTCAAGATTGTCGAGGAGAGGCAACAAAAATCACAGGAGGAGATGTACCGAAAACGAATGAAAAAGAATTTCGACAAGAGGCATCGAGCAGACATGCCAAACATTCAAGTCACCGACCTCGTACTAGTGAGAAAAGGAATAAGAGATTCCAGTGCAAAATTTTATGGGCCTTACTCTGTGACCAAGACAGCCACCCAGAACGGAATTTTGAAGACTGTCTGGTACACTGGTGAACGTGGATCTGTTGAATGTGCTTCAATTGGGAATGTCTTCAAGTATTACCCCAGGAGGGGTAATTAAAAGAAAGCGGGAAGGGTGAAGCGGTATGAGCCTTTGGACAGAAGATGAAGAAGCACGAGAGCCGCGGCAGGAAAGAAAAGGAGGGTGAAGTGAAGAATAAAGCAGATTAAGATGGACGCCAGTTCCATACTGAAGCTTTAATGCTGTTCCGTTATTTTAAGTAGGAACACTACATTATTGATTGCCAGAAAGTGTCAAATAAATCAATACATGCATAAAAATAATGAAGGTAAAAAGCAGCCTTAGCTCACTATAAAAATAACACTACCATTCGTATTGAAGTCGGAGCTTAATTTAACAGATAAAATATTCAAATAACCTTCAGAACTTTGTCGGCAGTGCACACAGAAACTTTGTCATACTAAAATAAATGTTCGCAAAATTATACACTTGAAAAAAATGAATAATATATCCGCCATCATTTGCTCATCCGCACGAGATGCCGCCATGTTTTGATTAACTTTTCGATGAAGCAATACGAGATGCCCGGACTAATAGCCAGTCACAGCCTTGGTAAATATTTTCTCGTGACCTCAGCTTCAAAGTGCTAATTAAGGTCTCCTTTCTCGAAGGCTTCGCGTCACCCATAAAAGAAGAGGGAGATAAAGTAACTTCCGTTATATAATCCTACCGAGATTGTGCCGCTTTATTGCTACCCCAGTATGAAGACAGCTACCAACGCTTGAAAAATTAACTTTTTTTTAAACTGTCCACGAAAAATTGAGAGATGAGGACGTAGTACTTCTGATTTCTCGCACAAGTTTCCATAACGCTGTGTATCGATGTTTTTTTAAGCTCATGGAAGCAGAATGTGTACTGCACATAATTATTTTGTTCGACTTCTCTTGGATGGGTTCGACACCCTCTTTCCCATTTGGATGAGTCCAAGAGAAAATAAGCTGGGCAATGTACGCAACAGTGACTTTGAAGCAATAATTGTGCTGCCAACGACGACTTGTCCTTGGTACCAGTCATTACAGGTGGCAATATTGGTCTACAGTAAACCATTCTAGAAATTCAGCGGTCATCGTTTGCCATTACCGTCAAAAATGCGCATCGCTGCAACCCTGAATACTAAAGAGTGACGAAAATGGTTGGACAACTAGTGATTATACGTAGCTCCAATTGGTGAAAGGGCCAAACAGGTTAGATGGAGTAAATATGATAGGATGGCATAACGCTCCAGTAGATCTTTAGGTGAAATGCCCGCAAACCTCCTCCCCCTTTGCTTACGCGTATGGCTCTGCGATGTTTAAGTGGGCCGTTATATGTGACATATTGTATTCTTCCACGCAGCTTTAGTGCACGGAAGTTTACTCGCGGGTTCGGTGAACCACGCGGACTCCGGTTGCGGTGGCAGATGTGGCCGCATCTCGAAAGTTGAAGTAACACACGAATGACGCCGTGTACACCATCGCAAAAAAGTATTAACAGATAAATAAGATAGAGAGTGAGAAAGATCAAAACAATATAGCGGCATGTGCTGCCAGGCCTACTCACTGTCACAGCTAGCCAGCTCGAAATCAGCGCTATCGCGGGAGCATATTGATCTTTTTGTTAGCCTTTTCTTTTTTCTCTTTTTACCTGATGCCTGCCATGAACGTAACTGGCTGCCTCGAACAGCATTATACCCGTCAAATATAGAAGCTAAATTAGACACCGCAGGAAGTTGACGGGTCTGTAAGACTTAAAAAGAGAAACAAAAATGACCAGAAAGAAAACGGAACTAAGCAGAAGTGACACACAAACGGAAAAGTTTTTGTGAAAGAAAATAAATCTCAAGTAATAAGCGAAGAAACGCTTGGCGATATAAAGAAGTTGTTGCTTTACCTAACCTCCGCAGCGAAGCGGCTTTTTAGTTTTTCCGTGATCCTGGAAGTTTTGTTCTTATGTCAGTCAGTCGAAATTTTTCCCTCGAGAGCAGCACATTGCCAGGTTAACCTTTCGCGAACCTTCATGGGGAACCCATAAATCGGGTGTCCTTCTAAAAAGTTTTTCCTAGTGCTAGCATAGTAAAGGTAACGGTAAACGAAAACAATGATAGATCTAGTCTCAAAACTTAACAACCATACGCCAACGAGTGGCACCGAGAGTGATAAACGAGAGCCTGAAAGTTGCAATAATTCACAATGGCTCTTAGGGTGGGCTTGTGGGCATCGTGACAGAACAGCGCATAAAACTCAGCAATGAGCACACAGAACCCAGCGCTGTGTCCTCTTCGCGTTTTATCCGCTGCTCAGAAGAAATACCAATAAAGCATTTTGTTGTGTCTCCGTCCACCAGAGTGAATATGATTATTTACGCTGTCCAAAGAAAAAGAAAAAAAGATGCGTACACTAAGATCACCTCTTTCAATGCCTGTATTCGTCAGCAATGTATCGTGGTCGGTGCGTCAGACGAAAAGCTTTAGATGGTTTTGTGTTAGCTGATTAAACATCCTTGAACACGCACGCCTTTATATGTGCAACAAGTGAGAAGCGCGCAGGAAGGGTGAAAACAGTGGTTGTTCTTCCGAGAAAAAGGATTAGGCAGCTAAAGATTCAACTGCGTGCCATCGTGTGAACCTAAAAAAAACCGACATGGCGCAATGCTTATGAGTATCACTTTGACGATCAGTAATAGAGCTCGAAGAGCCCAGAGGCGTGTGTTTGTTCCAAAGATGTGTGGATAGAACACATACATACATACATACATACATACATACATACATACATACATACATACATACATACATACATACATACATACATACATACATACGTACATACGTACGTACATACATACATACATACATACATACATACATACATACATACATACATACATACATACATACATACATACATACATACATACATACATACATACATACATACATACATACATACATACATACATACATACATACATACATACATACATACATACATACATACATACATACATACATACATGTCCTGCAATACAAAAGTGGAGCCCAGCCCTCTAGACGTGCTACCAAAATGGGAAATGAGGAAAGCCCATCGACACGCAAGGAACTATGAAGCCATATGTGTGTGCAGGGGGAGCAAAAGGGCGTACACGGAGAGAAGTGGAGGAGTTTCTTTCATCTTTTTTCCAGGAATATGAACACGAGTGCAGCGCTCCTCTACCAGTGTCAAACACACCGTTTCAGGCTAACTCACTTTCACGTGGAAAGCGCCCGAAAGTGAGCAAGCGTATTCGTTTATTTATGCCAGTCCAGGCTTCTATTTCTCTGACTTCACTTTCCCACCTGGTGGCTACAAAGAGAGCCTGCTCATTTGGGAGCTGGAAGTACCCATCTCCATCCCTTCCATACCTGGATTTCCCTAGCAATCTGTCTTTTCTCTCCCTGTCATTGGAAGTCTCGCCGAGCAAAAAAGCGCACGAGAATCGATAGATGCCCTGCGGCTGTAAGGCTGCCGGTTGTAGCTGCCGTGCTGATTTCACTGATCGCGCCACCATTTTTCTTTCTAAGATATTTTTTTCTGTGGTCGAAATCGGGGCTTACCTAGTTTCTTTTTCCCTGAGTGAGGCATTGCTGGTCTTCCCGAAATAGGAACAAATGGTGGTCCCGCGTCTGCCATAAATAATCACTCTCGCGAGTGCGTTCAAATAGCCCCCGTGTTGTACCACACGCTTCTTGCTTCCTTGTCAGTCCTCTTCCTTCGCTCTCACATATTTATTCTCCTTACTAAGTATATGGGAGCCAACGGAGCCCATGCTTGGTTAAAGTCCCTATCTTTCCCCTTCGTTTCTCTCTCTATCGCTCTCTCGCCTTGTCCTCAACACGCAAGACGAGTTCAGGGGTGTGATGCAGGATGGCCCGAGCTTCTCCGCAGATGAGTTTGCTTCGAGGTTGCTCTGCGGTGGTCATGGCATAAAGGCAGTGCGAAGCGCGTGACAGCAGCTTTGATAAAAGTGGCTACAGCAATGCGCGTGGCGTTGGAAACGCATGTGGGAGATTTGCGGTGGTTACCAAAGGAACACTGCATGAGAACACGTCAGCACCGCCACTCAGTCAACATTTTAACAGTGCATCGACGGCCTGCAGGGTGTTTGTAGTGCTCTATTTTTGACAACTCAACACGCACCTCCCACAGGCGTGTTCGTGGGCGTATGTCCTCTTTCGTACAGGTTCTTTCGTTGCACCTGCAGCATTGAAATTTCTACTCTCGAAGGCAGCAAAGCTTCACACGGAGATGTAACTCAATAAACAATTGTATCAGACCAGTTGGTAAGGATCCATCTTGCTAGGAAGCGCAGCCACTATAACAAAGAACACACAACACAAGCGCTTGTGTTGTGTGCTCTTTGTAATAGTGGCTGCGCTTCCTAGCAAGATGATTCACACGGAGCACTCTCGTGCTGCTCGTTTCGCTTCTATCAAGTATTGCAGATAAATGTAAGGACAAGTGGTCACCAGGGACGCTCGCTTCTTGTCGGCAACGCGGCTGAGATTGGATATGTCGTGAGCACGGTGAAATTTAATACGTGACAGAGGGAAGTTTAAAGTAACGTTCGCAAGTGTTGCGGGCGTTGCTCTAGTTGCGGACACCATGGGAGCTTTAGAATAGCGTTTGCGACCCCTACGGAAAAGTCTGGGGACTTTCGCCCTGACCGCAAACCCAAATGAACGGAAGCTATACACAGCACTTCGCGGGCCTCGCGGGCCGCGATCAGCGCACGCTATTTCAAATTTTCTGTGGGCGGGCCGTGAACGCGAACGGCGGCTCACGTTACGACGCATGCGCAGAGGCAGCGACTGCACCGCAATGGCTCACGGCGGGACATAACCTTTACCTCTGCGTGCGTGCATGCTCACTCTGCGCGACAAAGCTGGTAGATGAACCGTGCGCTCGCTGGCGTTGCGGCGTGAGCACTGCTCCTCGGCAAGAGCAGAAGTGGTGGGCGGACTCGATATTCGCCGCGGGCGTCTGTCAATCAAACTGATGGACGCGTGAACTCAGATACAAGCTCGTTGATTCTGAGAAGGCCCGAGTTCAACTCACGACTGTGATGGTGCCGGTGTGACTGTCAAGCGGTTGATGCGGTGAACGCCACGCGGCCACAGAGGGAGAGCACCCCTCCGCACATGTTACGTGCTTTTTAAGTGCGAATGCACTTAATAAGCGACCCTGAATCCGCCGTCCGTGGTGCGCCTCCTCCTCTCCCGTAGCAACGGTGCGAGGAACGGAAAGGATCGTCTGTAGCAACGGCGCCGCAACGTCAGGGCACTGCGCCGTGTCGCCTGAAGGCAGACAGAAATTAGGTGCCTTTTAGATGCGGAGCATCTAATACTCGAGGCTTGTAGTGCGGCGCCGTCCGCAAGCTTCCTCCTCCTTCTTCCACCATCTGTGCATCCCTTCCTCCTCTACGCACAGCGCGCGCTTCACTCCTCCACCATCTGTGCACCCTTCCTCCTCTACACACCGCTTCACGAACATTCGCTAGCTGAATAATGTAGCGCGCATGCGCCGTCACGCTTCGAGAACATCGGCAGCTGACGCGCGCGCATGCGCCGTCGCGCTTCTCCCCCTTCTCGAACATTCGACAGCTGACAGTGCATGCGCCGTCGCGCTGTATATATACTCAAGGTCGGCGCTCGCTCGCTCAGTTGCCGCTCGTCGGTTGGTTGGTACGGCGCGTCGACGTCCAAGGTCGCGGTGAAATGAATTACAACGAATCCACAAACACAATGATCGACGTCCCTTCGACCAGCGCCGCCCTTTCGCATACGTGTGTACGTGTTCACTGATTTAACACCCCTCCTACAACCACGTTAACCAATTTAGCCATCGAGCCAAGTAAGTTGCAATTTAACACCCCATTTCACAACCACGTTAACCAATTTAGCCATCGACCCAAGTAAGTCGCACTTTAACACCCCGTTAACCAATTATATGCTCCGCATCCTCCTCAGTGTTCACCCGAGGGAAGCTGCGGGCAATTTTTTTCCTCTTCATTCTAACCACTACCACCACACCAACGTCACACACAACGTGATTGCGCACGCTCCGCCCTCCGCTTCGTGGCTGCGCGCGCCCGCGCCGGCTCCTGCACCGCTCTCCGCGCCGTGACGTCACGGCGCGCTGTGCAGCATTTCTCCGACCATAAAGCGTTGATGGTAACTGTGAGCTACAATGATAACACCAACAGGTGCTGATCTGTAGTGACGTGTGCTGTGTGTGCGTGTGTGTGTGACGTGCTCGTGATGTGCACATTTAATGCGTCGTACGAAATTGCGAAGTGTAAATAAGTAATATTTCGTCTGTAAATGTGTGTGTGTAAAATGCATCAAGAGAAACAACACTTTCATTCATTATTCACACTTTAATCATCATCATCATCAGTAATAAAACTCCCAAGCGTTTCCCCGAGGGTGAACATGGTTAAGTGCGAATGCACGAGGTGATGCTATGAGGGGGAGTAAAGTTGAAATCTGTTGGCATTCGCCAGTGAGTTAACGTAAATTCCCCCATTGTGATCACATTGAGATTCCCAGGAACCATTAGACCTTATGGTACCACAGTGTGAAATAATAAATAAATATTGCGAATATTATATACATAATATATATACTGAGAATTAAACAATGAAATAAATAAATATAACATATAGTATGAATTACATATACAATACACATATCCTGCGAATAAAAAACACATAAAACGTCATTATAGTGCGGATTTACTCTCACATATGTGCGTAAGCTCACCAAGATTTCCCGAGAGCGTCTAATGGTTCCTGGGAAAAGCAATGTGATCACACGGGGGAGTTAACGTTAACTCACTGGCGAATGCCGACGGATTTCAACTTTACTCCCCCTCATAGCATCACCCCGTGCATTCGCACTGTTCACCCTCGGGGAAATGCTTGGGAGTTTTTATCCCCCTTTGTCCGTGCATGCGCTTCTCCTGAAACGCCGACTGCGTGTCACAGCGTTCGTGTGTCACGCGGACCGCGTGTCACTGGCACGTCAGTGCCCATTCTTTGCAGCGCACTTGGGAGTGTTCTCGCGCTCTTGTTAGATGCAGACAGCGTTCTCGTCGACGAGCATTGCTTGAGAGAGCTCAGCTGATGGGCGTCTCTTGCACATCCAGTCCCCAGTCTTGACAGGGTGCACTTCTGCACTCAGTGGAACTACAAACGAATGAAAGAAGATGCCTCTGGTTTGAAAACACTGCCCAACTTTGTCGACCATTCCTGACGCGATGACTGGTTACATTGTAACATATGAAACGCAGCGTGCTGATGGGTGGATTTTACTCTTTCACATTGTTGGCTCGTTCATATGGGGGTGTCACCAGAGCTCGGGAAGACCCCGAGTTTCGCTTAACTCGGCCAATCCTGCATAGCAACCCAGGCCTTTCGCACTGTGTGTATTTTGCAGGCATAGAATTTCCCAGCACTAAGTAGTGCGAAACAACATCGTGTTTCTTACCAAGATGATTGAATTCGTGACAGCGATGCGAGGAAAAGAAACCATATAGTCGGATATGAATCAAAAAGACACAAACTGGGGGGGGGGGGGGGGATTATCAGTCTTGTACCAGTTCTATCGAACACAAAAAATAAAGCGTTCTTTTTTTTATCGAGAAGGATGATCATAGCATCGCGGTGTAAGGAAAGAGTTAGGAAAGCACTTCCTTGGCACGAAATTAACACAAAGAGGTTTCTGGACCGCTATTTCAACAATTAACGTCGATTTATAGTTAAATTTAGCGTCCCTTTAACTTGATAGGTGCACATTACGTGTCTTGTAGTCTCTCATTAGTCATTTACACGTGCGTGTAAGTCTTTATACGCACTGGGAAATGAGGCAGCAACAAGTGAAGGTGCTCGCGAGGGGAAAAAAAGCTCAACCTTGCCAATTTTTTTCCCTTTCTTGTCTTCTCATTCCTTCTATTTTACTAGGTACGGTACATGCTTCCAGCACACTTGATTCCAGAAGGCAGTGTATTATTTACTGTTAATTGGGTTGTGAGCTCCAAGTCATACACATGGCGGTAATTACAAAGTACGGAAGAATAATTCAGCAACAAATATTGAGACTAGTGAAAAATCTGCGTGAATCTTAAACAGTAGTATTTACTAAAAGTACACTGACCCTCCGGTTGCCAGTAATGACGAGGGTTGTGAGTATTCCTCATACGAAGTGTTTTCAGAAAGCTGACGTGTACGCTGGCGGATGTCACGGTTCATTTTATGAGCGACTACATCCTTAACGCAAAGTCTGTACGGAATACCTTCTTGTTAACACAACGTTGGGTGTGTACACAGTGGTATAGATCATTGTAAAACAGCTTTATTGGTCACTTTGCCTCCGACATGATCCCACCCAAATGTGACAACAAATGCAAATATCACTTTGTTGTTCAATTATTCAATCAGTTATTAAGTTATAAATCAGTTATTCAACCAATCAATCACTCACAGAATCAATCAATAATTAGTAGATATTTTAGTCATACAGCTAACCAATCAGTCAGTTAGCTTGACTGTATCCTAGTAGAACAACTTAGTTTAAGGGATCTTCAATTTTTGCCGGCCTGCGTGATCTGTAGCCGTTGTATGCATGCAGAGTTCTTCGAGCAAGATCACTTTACTTACGCTTAGGCACTCTTCTTGGACAATTCATTTCTACTAATACTTAGGAAACGTCTAATTAGCAACCGTTTATTTTATTTATGCAGAAATGACACACCCTCTTTGTGCTAACTTCCCTTTTTATGCCAAATAAAAATAGTGGCCTACCTTCACTCACTTATTTACGCTACCACCTTTAGTCTCTTTATCTTTCTGCTATGATTCATCATCCTAAGTAAGAAGTTCACATGTCTCCTGTGCACTGTGAGCCCGTAAGTCTATGAAACTATATCATGCAGAACAACAAGAAAACGCAAGAAGCTAAACACTGCTCAACAAGCGTTTGTTTTGAGAAGTCGGCGATTCGTTCCGTCTAAGACAGTGTCACTCATGCCCCAACCATTAGGTCCCGCAGATTCCGCTCGGGTGTTCGCTTGTCGTGACTTGGCAAACGATGAGCGATGGATCTGATTATTCGGTTGAGTAATGATAGGGGTAGACAAAGCTCTAGGACGTAAAAAAAACAGAAGCTTAAAGTCTGGAGAAACGGTTCATTGGTCAAATTCGCAATGACAGGCGTGAGTCCTACAATAAAGAATAAGGAACATGAAAAGGAGATGCCCGAGGAGAATTAAGTAGAATGCGAAGTCATCATACGTTGTGAAAGAGATAATGCGTTGTTGTGTGCTAAAAAACAATAATGATAACATGCTAACTACAGAGTGAAAGAAACAACGCTGTAATGATTGTCTGTAAATCGAGGTGGAGATGTTCGGGAAAAAAAAAGGAAGAACTGCCATTCGCGAAGAAAAGCTGAAGCTGATGTTCATTCATGTTCTGACCCTATTGCATGCGCTGGCACAGTTCCTTTCCCTCATAAGATCCCACCCCTTTTGTTGCTTGTCTTGTCACCACGCCACCTCACACGGTGGTTGCGCAGTACAGAGCCACTGGAGGCGATGACAGAGTGGGTCTTCCGAGAGAGCGTACACAAAGTGGGTCTTCTTCAAGAGTCGAATCACGCTGCCACACTTCCTTTCGAATGCCGTTCACGTACACGAGTGCTTCGAAATGCCGGAATTCTCGCCATTCCAGGGGGCAGAGGCAAAACGATGGAAGACAACCGCAGACTTGATCTCTTTTGAAATCGTTTTAGAAAGCCACGTGGAAACGACACAAATCTCTCTGTATATGCGTGCTTGCTTCCATAGTGCTAAAGAAATCCACTTCGAGAGCATGGGAATAATGTCGTCGGGACATGAATTTGCACTTACCATTTCATAATGCGACGTCCTAATAGCTGTACCTATCGATATATTATGGTTTATCTCAACTGGGGTGACGCTGCAGGCAGTGCGCGTCCCCGCCATTCGTTCCTCTAAAAGCTGCCGTTATAATGGCTCCAAAATTTGGCTGGTAATGAACTACTTTGATTTATTTCGATTGGAATAATAGGTACCACTATGTAAAAGGGGCGTCCCACCTCTCTTGCCACTTACATAAACAAATTCTTCCTCCTTTTGATTTTACTAAGCACTCAAAATTTATATGTATTATAAAACGTTTATATGAACACGCAAACTTGAATTTCCCACACTTAAACGTGACAGTACCAGTCATTCTTACTAAGTGGCTATAACATTTTCCACCCATATTTGGATCTGTTGAGAGATTGCGAAGCTGCTCGAAAATCATTTTATCAGGCAACCAAAGCATTCGTCGCATAGTGAATAGTCTCCGGTGGCCGAAATTCGTCTGTAAACAACGAGCTGCAGCATGTGCTCCAAACTTCATGTCATTTCTCTAGACGAAGAACTCAAGACGTGGCGCCGCGGGACCATTACCGAGAGTGCGAGCTGTCGGGTTCAATCCCGGCGGCAGCGGTCTTTCGATGCAGGCGAAATAGTAGAACCCCGTGTACTGTGCTATTTCAGTGCACGTAAAGAAACATGAGATGGTCGAAATTCGCGGAGCACTTCACTATGGCGTCTTTCATAATAATATCGTAGTTTTCGGACGTATATAACACCTTAGGTAGTATTACATGGAGTGCGAGCAATCGGAATAGCAGGCACAAAGTCAGAGAAAGTTCAACGTTTGATTTGAAATCAATGGTTTAATATGTAATATATGTGCTAGTTTTACACCACAAATACAAATAACCCCTGTACAGAGGTGAACGCAACTTAACAGCCAACATCGTCGCCGTTCCACGGACGCGAGTGTCTCTCGCGGTTGCTGGCAACGATGTATCGCAAAGACACGTCGATTTGCGCCTCAGGGCAAGCACGTCACGGTGGCTGTAAAATACCCGAACCCAGCGGTTTAGGGTTGAAGTCTTCGTAGAAACGTCGTTATGGTAAGCAACGTTTTTTTTTTTCCTTCGTTTGTCTTCTTTTTTCTGTTTTTTCGTCATGATGCTTTCGCGCACATCTTCATACGCTTGTTTCTCTGCCATTCACTTCCTGTATGAAGCATCGTACAAAAAAAAAGAACCAGTCTTTTTTCAGTGGATACATGAAAGAGTGTGAATAATGACTTTCGGCGTGCTGTACGTATATAGGGAGTATATCTTTCATTATGTTCTGCGTTACCTTATACGACTCCGGATATATGTTGTTATTTTAGGAACGAAATGCAACACTTTTCGACACTACGCGCAGGGATGTGTGGACTGGAGCGTGCACTCTTTTTTTTTTGCAAGTAAAAACCATCGTTCAATCTGTTGTATTCTGAGTAACCGTGAAGGCGGGAACAATGGTTGTCGTTCGCTGTTCAAGCCGTTCCTCTTTTATAAATATTGCACACTCTACATCAAAGCAGGTAGTTGAGGCTTTTGTGTAAGGTGAATACGGCGTCACTACTCTTTTCGAAGCATGACGTTAGGTTGACAAGTACAAGTAGACTGATAGCACCTTGACGGCAGGCAAAACAAAAGAGATTCACGTTGCCTACTCACACATGCCTCGCGGGGGGGGGGGGGGGGCAACCTGTCCCAACCAGTACACTCAAGGAAAAAAACAAATGGCAGAGAGGTAAAAAAGTTGTTTTCTTCTTTACGTATGGGAAAGATTGTTGGAATGCTGATGTTGTTGAAACTGGCAAAACAATTTTAAGCCTTGAATGAATATTTATGCATTATAGTGTACTCTGTCGCAACTTTTTTGTGCATGGCAATCACGTTTCGGCGATTCAGAAATTTAATAAATAGCGTAAAACAAATTGTCTCTGCCCAGTGTAGCAAACAAAACTAAAAAAACCTTGCATGTCGATTGGTTGTCAAACTTTAAAATACGAATTTTGTGACGAAAACGCCACAAGAAAAGTAGGTCGACTTTCAAAAGAAGACATTGCTGATTTAGAGGTGAACTACAGATATATAACGCCCTAACTTCAAGGAATGGGGCACAGCCTATGCCCATCCGGCTATAAAACTGATAAATAGCACTTCCAGTGATGCTGCTTGCCTCTGAAATTGGTAGTATTTCCACCATATGCGACCGACAGAGATTGTTTACTCTCAACGAGCATCCAATGCTGGCGTCTACAAGCATATGAACTAACTTAACCTGCCCTAAGATTGAGCCTATCAGTCAAAAAAATTGCCAAAACACTCTGTATGCTGTAAAATCAGGCAAAGTTTTGATGTTTCTGGTCCGCTGGCTCCTGACGTCGACGCTTGACCCACATGGCTTCCGCTTCACATTTCCAGACCTCCGCATCACCGTTGTCGTAGCATACTTTGGCACACCCTGTGGCGCTGGCGCACATGCTTATCGCACTACTAAGCAATTTAGTACATATATAGCAGGCATCCCCCACGAGGTACACTATGCCGCAATTCCTCTCGCGGACCTCATTCCTTTTTCACCCACACACACCACGCGTGAGAAACAAACACAATCTGTGCTTGCTGTTTATCGCATTTTTCTGCCCACACGCCGTTCGAGGTCTCGCACACCATGTCTGTTTAGGCACGCGGCGTTTTGAAAAATTTGTTTGGCGCATTCTATTAGCATGTGCTTAGTCTGTCTCACGTTTTACTTTTCCGATGGTATTTTTCACCTTGTCATGCCCTGCGCCTTGTTCAATCACCTTTAGCGGTAACTTGGTGCGAGTTGTTGGTTTGTTCTTCACTCTTATTTTACCTATGTTTCGAGAACAGAAGTGGGAATTATGGCACATCATGCATTTACACAACAAGTGTAATTCTCGGTAATTGAGATCATGTGCTTTCATGGGTTGAGCTTGCCTATACCAAGCAATAGATACCAGACAGGCCGAGGCTCCCAGAGCTACTCATCGTCAATGTGATAATAGTTTGGGAGGAAGTACGGACGGAACCAAATTAGCTGCCTTGTGCCAATAGCGACAGGCTTCGGGTCAGTGACCTAGCGAATGTACTCGTGCTTAGCGCGATATTCAGCGAAGGGTAAATGAAAAGCACATCTATAATTGTATTTGGCAGCAGCTCTGTTATAACGTTTCTGCAGGGTGGGAAGGAGTTGCATACGAATAGAAAGTTAATTGGGAAAAGCGCGTTGGATGTCATACACGTGATATACATTAAGGGCCCGTAAGTTTAAATTGCCCTATGCAATAATTTGTGTACTTCATTGGGCACGAAATGTAGTGCAGCCAACGTATCTACCAGTGAACCAGTTTTCGTTGAAATAACACTAAAGAGGAACAATGAGTCAGTATATATCTGTAAATCGTTTTTTTACAACTCTCTTGTTGCTTACTCTACTGTCCCATCTTTATTGATAAATGAGAGAAATCAAGGTGAGAAGTTCATGTTAAATATTGCGCCGAAATCTCCGAGCGTATTGCCACGAATTTCACGAAGAATTCTTATTTTAGCGATGTTGACATCGTCAGACTTGGTATAATAAGCCTCTTCTGAAGACAATGTACTTCATTTTCATTGGTTAGGAACTACATAGTACGTTGGAGCTTGTGTATGTCGTAAAATACACGACGTAACCACGTTTAGGGTAGAAATTTCAATGCGGCGTCATCACCCAATTTTTTTTCGGTCATTTGCTTGCCTACCAAGCGTCTTCTCGTGGCATACGTGGTGGTTGCTATGTTGTGAAAGAGTAATTTACTAATACAAAAAATCATTTAGTGTTCTTTTAAGTCAGCATCTTTCCTCTTCCCGCTTTATGGAAGGCAATTTGTCAAAACATTGGCTCCAGTGTCCTTTCCTGCCAGGCTATTTATGATCGATTTAATCATACTCCTTATCCTGAACTTCCATGATGTACATATGTGTATTTGAGGAATAGAGCAAGTGCACACACCGTTGCATCACTTGGTTCTATAGAAATACAGTGGCGCAGAACCCAATAGTAGCGACAGCTACATCGTCTGCCGTCGGTAGTGTAGCATGGTCTATTGCTCGCTGAGAAATTATGAAGTAAGACTATATGACGTAAGCTGTCTTTCTAGGGGACGAAGGAAGTAAAGAATAAATGAAGGAGCAAGGGAGAACACTGGTAGGTAAGTCATTTCTTAGACTAGTTGAATATCATGCGCTTCGCAAAAGCAGGAAAGGGCGAATGAACGATAGCGGAAAGGAAAGAAAATCAAGCAAAAAGTGAAGAAAGAAGAGAATATGAAGAAATTAAAAACAACAATATCCTATTTTGTATTTAAAAACAAAAAGATGGCCGACGCAAGCTTACACAAATGTACCCTTCGCATTCAGCAGCAAAGCATGACATTGATTAAGACCCAATGGAAAATAAAAGGATAAAAGGATTGATTTAAATTAACTTGTTTCTTTGTTTATCTTAGCACAAATAAATCAGATACACCAATAAAAATTACGTAACGTAAGACAACAACGCTTAACGATCATTTCTTAAGCTTGCCAGATTTTTATTAATCGAGTCTCTTTTCCTACACGTTTAAAAATATTTGGTCATCTACTGGCACCTAGATGGACAAATGTAACGCGTATTTCAATGCGCACACAATCAATGAAGGTGTAAATCGCGCTTCAAAATATATTTTTCTATGAAGCACGCAGGTCATACTTGAAAGGCAGAAATATGCATCTGCTTAACGATGCTGCTCATAAATCATAATCTTTTTGGGCTGGTAGCAAAAAAAGTGGATGCCTGATCTAATTTGAGAACGTCGAGACTCCAAGCTCAATTACAAATAAATTCTGTGGCACTGGTTCACGTGCGTATGTCTAGTTATGCGAATATCATTATGGATTCATTAGATGTCCTGTTTGTACCTTTCCACATACCACTTGTGCGTCTCATTCCAACTAGACTATGTCTGCGCGAGGTTCATAATTAGGACAAAGCTCGAGAAGCAGCCTCCTTTATTCAAGTGGAGCTCCCACTTCACTTTTGAAGCGCTCAACGAGGCTTGGACTTTCTGACAACCCGGCTTTTACCAGTGAGAGCGACTGCAATTCATTTGAACGTTTTTTGACAATAAGTGTTCCTGATGACGTAGCACTGAAAGCATTGAGTTGAGAACCGGCTTTCAGTGCTCAAGTGCAAATTAGTGTTCATATTCTTAGTGCACCAACAAAACTAGTGCAGCAACAAAACATCATCGAGTGTAGAAAATTAAGAAGCTCATTATGGCCCAGGGCCTGACCTCTCAAATTCTAGTCGTCGAGAGGACCCGCGCGAGGGCTGTCAGATTCAACCTGATAGCCCCCCGTGGGCCTAGCTAGGTGACTTTGCATCTACTCGCGTGTATTGTGGACCGAATAAAATTGTTTTACTGTCCCTAGTAGAACAGCGCCTGTAAAGCGTGCTTCATGTTTGCCTCGCAAGCGTGCGGAGAAGACAACGGTGCAATTGAAGGATGAGAACACTTGGAGGGTGTTCTGCCGGCACATCTATCTATCTATCTATCTATCTATCTATCTATCTATCTATCTATCTATCTATCTATCTATCTGTCTGTCTGTCTGTCTGTCTGTCTGTCTGTCTGTCTGTCTGTCTGTCTGTTTGTCTCTGTCTGTCTGTCTGTGTATATCTATCACGTCTCTTTTTGTACATACATACATACATACATACATACATACATACATACATACATACATACATACATACATACATACATACATACATACATACATACATACATACATACATACATACATACATACATACATACATACATACATACATACATACATACATACATACATACATACATACGTACGTACGTACGTACGTACGTACGTACGTACGTACATACATACATACATACATACATACATACATACATACATACATACATACATACATACATACATACATACATACATACATACATACATACATACTGTCACAAAACGAGCGCTCAAAAAAGGGCGCGCCGCCAAATTCTCGCGACGAAGCGCCGTAGAGATGCCTCGAGGTGAACGATAAAAAAAGAAAACAAGCATCCAAAGACTCCCCGGGCGCGCGTCCCTCTCCCCTCGGAAGCTTAGGTTCGCCGACGAACCTCCTCGCATCGGCAGCCGAGCAAGCCCTAGAAAGTTCTCGATGGAAAGGGGCGTGGTGATGCAGGGTTGCGTCATCTGTCGCGGACGGCCGTCGAACCGTGTCGCGCTTTCCCCCAGCCTTCGCTGCGCATCGCGCCGACGAAATGATGAGAATTTTCTGGAATCGCGCGTGGAAGGTATTTAACCGAGCAGTGGAGATGGGAGATCAGGAGAAGAAGGAAGTTAGCGCCAGTATGCGTGGGGTTATTCCGCCGCGTCTGTCGGTGAAGGTTTTGTCCTTAGTGACAAAACAGGAGAAGAAGAAAGTATGCGCCAGAGTGCGTAGGGTGTTCCGCCTTGTGGGCGAAGCCTTTTGTCTTCCTTGACAAAGGAGGAGAAGAAGAAGATTTCCACCTGAGGGGTGAGGCCTCGAGCTACAGGCAAGAGTGTGTGTCTACCGCTATCGAGCGAAGACGCCTGGCAACAGCTGCGTGTGTGAAGCCGACGTCTTTTCGGCGAAGAAGTTTGGAGCCTGGAGAGCGGTCAATTGAAGACGCGAGGTTTCCTGGAAGAGAAACTTCGGAGGCAGCGGAGCGACAACAACGCTGGACTTTGAGTGAGCGATTCTCGGAAGAGTATCATCCAGACTTTTGTTCCAAGAACTTTGGACTGAATAAGTTTTCTAACTCTTTAGTCTTTAAGTGTCTTGGTGATTCGATGCATGCGACTGCATTGTAGTGCGTATTGTTGTCTGTGTCCGTTGTTTCGAGTGTGGCTGATTGTACTGTGTAGTACATTGTTTGATTGGTGACATATTGTATTCAACTATTGTCGAGTGTGCATACTTCTGTATCGTTTTGATCTGCCATAACTGAGAATATAATTTTGTTTTGTTTATCAACTCTCGGCTCTGACTTGTTCTTTGGGCCACAGCCGGCGTCCGCTGGCGCGCCAAATAGGAACACTTCTAAATTGTCCATGCTTTCGTGGTGCGGTTCGGGGGGCTGATACTTCGGCCCTTGGAATTAGCCCGGCGATGGCCTCCCGAATTAACGGGACCTGTGACACATACATACATACATACATACATACATACATAAATACATACATAAATACGTACGTACGTACGTACATACATACATACATACATGCATGCATGCATACATACATACATACATACATACATACATACATACATACATACATACATACATACATACATACATACATACATACATACATACATACATACATACGTACGTACGTACGTACGTACGTACGTACGTACGTACATACATACATACATACATACATACATACATACATACATACATACATACATACATACATACATACATACATACGTACGTACGTACGTACGTACGTACGTACATACATACATACATACATGCACAATTACGTGCGTGCTAACATGCGTACCTACGTAAGAATGTACGTACGTTTTAGAACAAGACAGGGCGTGGTGGAGATGGTTAAGGGATGTAAGGTTCCTACTTAAAAGAACGGAACAGCATTATAGCCTCAGTATGGAACTGGCGTCTACCTTAATCTGCTTTATTCCTAACTTCACCCTTCTTTTCTTTCCTTCTCCGGCTCTCGTGCTTCTTCTTCTCTAGTCCCAAGGCTCATACCGCTTCACTCTTCCCGAATTCTTTTAATTACTCCTCTTGGGGTAATTTTTAAAGACATTTCCAATTGAAGCACATTCAACTGATCCACGTTCACCAGTGTACCAGACAGTCTTCAAAATTCAGTTCTGGGTGGCTGTCTTGGTCACAGAGTAAGGACCGTAAAATTTGCCACTGTCATCTCTTTATTCGATTTCTCAGTAGTACGATGTCGGTGACTAGAATGTCTGGCATGTCTGCTCGATGCCTCTTATTAAAATTTTTCTTGACTCGTTTTCAATATCTCTCTTCCTGTGATTTTTTCTTGCCTCTCCTCGACGACCTTGATGTTTTCCAAGAGTCCCAACTCACGGCCTGTCTGCAGAATAGGGGTTTCTCCTGAAGAAGCGTACTGTGGACTGCACCCCAATCCACTTGTATAGGATCGATTATGATGTTTCACGGCGGCTTCAAAAAAAAACATTTCTATCCACCACAAAAGCTATCGTACATCTTGATTTACTGTTTGACGTCCCGTATGGCACGTTCTGCCAGCCCGTTCGCTGCGGGATGATATAGAGCACAGAACTTGATCGATATATTGTGATCCTGAGCCCATCTAGCTAGGTTTTCGCTCTTGAACACAGGGCCGTTATCGCATACGATTGATTACGTAGTCTTAAATGTCTCCTTCAAGGAGGGTTATGACGCTATTTGATTGATTGATTGATTTGTGGGGTTTAACGTCCCAAAACCACCATATGTATATGAGAGACGTCGTAGTGGAGGGCTTCGGAAATTTTGACCACCTGGGGTTCTTTAACGTGCACCCAAATCTGAGTACACGGGCCTACAACATTTCCGCCTCCATCGGAAATGCAGCCGCCACAGCCGGGATTTGATCCCGCGACCTGCGGGTCAGCAGCCGAGTAGCTTAGCCACTAGACCACCGTAGCGGGGCATGACGCTATTTGCATCTTTCCCTGCACGTACCACGACCATCCTCGTTCATTCAGCTATATCCAGAAGAAAAGCTTGTGTTTTCTTGACTCCTCCCAGTTTCTTGTTTAGTTCGGCGAAATCCAGGTGTACTACTTCGAAAGGCACGTCTGAGGGGCAAGGTAGTATCATAGCATCCGTAGGCTGTTTATACTTTACTTTGTGTACTTGACACACTTGGCAGAAACGAACGTACTGAACGTCTTTCTTCGTACGAGGCCATATAAATCTCTTGACCAATTTGTTGTAGGTGCGCCAGAATCCGTCGTGTCCTCCAGACTCTGAGCTATCGTGGTACAAATAAAGGACTCTGGAAACAAGTATATGTGGGGTTTGATACCGACCTTCAGTAAAAACCAGTTGTTCGGAGTAGGTGCGAGATGGTAAAGTCGAATTACTGCAAGTAATTCACCCATATAGCAATACGTCCTATAGTTTGGGTCATATTCAAGAGATGAGTGAGGGCCTGGTGATCGGTGAATAAAGTGAACTTCGTACCTTCCAGGTACGTCTGGAAGCACTCAGTGGCCTTCAGAACGGCCAGGGCTTTCTTTTCCATAGTAATGTTGTTAATTACACATGGCTTGAACGTGTAACTGTAGTAACCTACTGCGTGTCACTTTTCTCGGCTGGATGCTTCAATACATTTTTGATACCACACTGCACCAGTCTCGCAATGTGAGGCGTCAGTGTTCCGTTCGAAGGGTAAAGTGAAGTCTGGTAGGCGTAGGACAGGGTCAGAAGAACTTCTGTGTCCAAGTCACGGTAGACTCGCTCACATTTGTCACTCCATTCAAAGGTAACGTCTTTCTTTGTTAAACGTATGAGACACCTATGTTTGACAGCAACGTCCTTTATGAAAGATTAAAAATGTCCTGCCAATCTCCCCCCCCAAAGAAAAACACAAAACACGCAGTGAATAAACGTCATATGGTTTTTTCAACTGGGAGATCTTCTAGACAGACTCTTGTTTCGTTTTTTGGTGTTCCCATCGAAGACTCGTCGAAGAAACACAACCTTTTGTTGAAAGAATACGCTCTTTTTAAAACTGACCTTGAGATGTGCCAAGCTCAAGGCGTTTAACACCTGAGACAGTTGGTTTTGATGCTCAGCCTCTAATTTGGCGAAGACTATTAGGTCGTTTTTGTACACATTACCGAAAACACCGAGTAATGGCTTTAGCACGTCGTTTATGATCTTCGAGAACCACGCTGGCGAGTTTTTTCAACCGAAAGGCAGCTGGTTATACTCGTAGAGATCGAATGGCGTGATAAAAGCTGTGTACATTTTTGTTTCTTCGGTTAGTGGGTTCTGCTAAAAGCCTTTGCGTAAATCGATGCGGGAAAAATGTCGGCAACTACCAGTTTCATCTCTAATTGTGTCAATCTTCCGCATGGGAAACGGTATGAGTTCTGTCTGACGATTGATAACCCTGTAGTCGGTGCATAATCTGAAGGTTTCGTCTTCTTTCGGTGCGATCGTTATTATAGAAGCGAAAGGTGATACCGACAGTCACACGATATCAGCAACTAGCATCTCCTGCAACTCTTTTTTGAGTCAAATCTTTCGCTCTCTTGACATATTTTAAGGTGATTATCGGATGACGGTTTTGTCAGCGAGTTCAAAAGGAACCTTATATGACTCGATCGCCTGAGGATAGATTTCTCTGCATACGAGTTCAGAGTAGGTCGTTGCGATATTCTCCGCACACTAGACAACTCGTAGGTTATCTTGTCTACCTTAATATGTCTCGTTGCTTGCTACTGCCTTGACTAGAACCACATCGTCCCAAAATACGTTGATCTTTAATTTCTTTATATTTGGTATTGATAGCAAAACGTCGTACGTTACCCTCTCTACCACCAACACTTCGATCTTTATTTACTGAACCTGGAACTCGATGTTTGTAAAGGCCCACTGATCATGCAACAATACTTTTCTATCATAGCCTTGTACCCGTAGGACTCTTCCACTATACACGCTACGTGCATCCACCATCTTGGCATTTATAATGGACACACATGCACCGCTGTGTACGAGAGCCATCATCGGTGTGTTTCTTACTTTGACGAGAATGTGAAGTAGGATAAAGCAACTTAAATAAACAGTCTAATTTGTAGTCATCGGGTGGGACTGATCACCTTCATTTTTTAGTTTTTTTCTGTCGAATCCTCCTGAGCTTCAGTGTGGATATTATTCACTCAACCACATGGAGCGCGCCAGGTCAAGTTATCCGTGGTACTTGTGAGGTTGCTTGGTTCTCGCTGATCGCAGCTTGACCACTCCGCTTTACTTTGACTGAAACAACTGCTTGAATTAGCGGTAATTCTTGTTTCCGAAGTCGATGATATGTTCTGAAGACACTCCAGGAGGTCGTCTAAAGTTTTTGGTGACCATATTTGCACCTGCTTCAAGACTTCAGTGTGTAGTACATTCGTTATTAAGGCTACTATGGCCGTATATGGAAGCAAAGACTCAGCTAACTTTAAAGTCTAGCGTCTCTCGAAGAAGTACTAGACAAGAGAGCTTTGCTTGGACTTGAAATGAAATGTTGTACTCCATCTATGAACTGGATTGCTTACGGATGCAGTCAAAAGATTTTCCTTTCACTGACTCCAAGAGTCATCACTGTCTTTCTCAATGCATATTTCATACCACTTGAGTGCAACACCTGTGAAGTAAACACGCATGTTATTTATTTTATCCTCATCCGAGAGCCACCTGTTTTTTAGCGGCATATTCGTAGAAATCAAGCCAACTTTCTAGACTTGAAGACATACCGTCGAAGGCATCAGGCTCTACGAATTTAGACACCGGTTTCTCAGCATTAAGGAATGTCAATATTTTGTTCTGTTGCACAATCTGTTCCTGTTGCAGCTGAAAAACTTTCAAAACGAGGCTCACTTCTTCTATCGAAGATCGTGATGCTGAGTCTCTTCAACGCGCTGGTTCAAGAATTAGGTTGTAGAAGGTCGCCACACGCAAGTTCACTTTTACACCTTTCCGTCGTAGTTCAGTAGTGCCCACGGCTACCTTTCCCACAACCAGGTCCACGAGTTCATCTTAATCTGCTTTATTCCTAACTTCATCCTTCTCTTCTTTCCTGCCTCGGCTCTCGTGCTTCTTCTCCTGTCCCAAGGCTCATATCACTTCAAGGCAATAGTGAAAGCTTCAGGTGATAAATCATTTTTGAGCAGAGAATATCACTTAAGCCAGTGATTCGACAAGAGTACTTGTCTTCATGAAGGCAACACGTGCCTTTCTTAACAGCGGTTTTATACGTGTTTTGCTCACTCTCTCTTGACCTCAAAAGGTGAGGAGGTGAAGAGAAACCATGGAAATAAATGAGGAAAAGAAAGAAATGTTAGGAGGGAATGGTTGAGTTACAGAGGTTCGCATATCACATGAAAGTTCGGTGTTGCTTAATAAGGAAGAAATCAGAACATATCCATGGAGTTAATGATGATCAGTGGGGCGAAGCTTCGGAGAGTTTTATCAGTAAACCGTGGATCGTCCGTCCGACTATCCGTCTCCCCTTCAGACGCCGTCTGTCTGTCTGTCTGTCTGTCTGTCTGTCTGTCTGTCTGTCTGTCTGTCTGTCTGTCTGTCTGTCTGTCTGTCTGTCTGTCTGTCTGTCTGTTCGTCCGTGCGCCCGTAATTCTGCACGTGCTGAGTAAGTCATCGACCTAAGTGGTCACGTACGAGCTAGGAGAGACAGACCCACAGCTTTAACAGTTCCGCCTCTAATATGGCCGATCCCTTTGTAATATGAATCAGTACAACACAAAAATGCACCATGTCTTCACGCGTATTGTTGATTTTTATTGTACAATGAAGTAGAAGAAATTTCATGAAATCTATTAGTGGTTGGCACCTATAAAACCATCTGATGTGGATGTGGCCACGTCGACGCCTACTAGCACATCATCCCGATTGTTAACCTCTATGATCCGAATTTTAACCCTAGTGGTAGCCTAAGTAAATTATTTAACTTGGACACAGCATATAGTAAGTTTCGCGTAAATGTGGCACCAACAAGCACACAGTCCACATTTATACTCGGCATGTACTTATAAGACGAGAGAAATGTCAATGGTGCCCTCCCCAGTAATAGGTAACCAACGCATGTGTTTTTACCCTTAACACAAAGCGCTTCAGGGAAATTGAGAGGCAGACTTCATAGTTTGAGCCATGAACGCGGAAACCGTTCCGCTTCCCGCTGGTCTCTCTCTCTCTCTCTGCACAAAGCACGCACTGCACGACATTTGCCTTTTGACGTCATTGTCATCCCGCACTGCTTATTGCAGTGTTTTTTTTTGTCGATGCTATCGTACTCGAAGCAGAAGACGGCATGGGAACACCGTAGGTGCATGTCGAGGCTACATTAAAGCTGACAAAGAGGTGTCAAGCGCTAGCACGATGCGAAAGGCAGAACACGTACTGTGTGGTGATTGAAACCAATCGCCATATACAGCGCATTTCAGCGACCGTAGACTTTCGCACAACAATGCACCGAAACTACAGAAGCGCTCCCTGTCAGTTCTTGTTAGGGTCATGATGCACTGCTTCACTGCGCCACACCCAAATGGTGACAACGTGCCCGGCGACGAAGATAACTTTGAGGGAAAAGACGCGTTAAAGATAAAATACGCGCTTGTGGACACCCGTGCAAGTGCGTCGGAAGCGCAGTGAGTGGAGCAGCTGGCACCTACCGTTGCAGTCAGAGAGAGTGTTCGTGCGTTTGAATTCTCGGTCGTATAAATTTGCCAAACTTCTTTTGTGAATATTTTATGTTAAATCTACCGACGTCGCTTTCGCGGAGGTAATAAGATTACTCAAGCCTGGTAGACCCTGGCATAAAACGTTCATGCATGAAATTTTCATGTTAAATAAAGTGACAAAAGCCGGGACATCTATCACTGCACTCTTCTGTGATCCAGGAAGAAAGTGATGTCCACGCAAAGCGTAACGGCATGGTAATACTACTAATGACTGCACACATTTGCCTATTCAGAAATAAATTTGAGCTAGGCTCTTTTAGCCTGTGACTCTACTATTAATACCGTTCACATAAAATGCGCTAAATATAGCGTAAAATTCTACAGAAATATTTACTCTAAAAATATAGTTAATGGTTTCTACGAATGTCTCAAGTTTTTGGACAAAAGCAATAAAAATATATGTTGGCAGATGGAGTCGCAATCATTGAGTTTTTGTGTGTGTGGCAATTTCACATGACTTGTTTAGCGCCCTGTGACTTTGCGGTCACTAAGACTAAATTGGATCCTAGAAGACCAAGCGATGAGCGAGGTGATGACAAGAATAACAACTAGATTCAGAGAACCCAGCAATGTGTACGACTAATATACCACCAAGGGAAGCAACATACTTCTTCAGCACAAGGCAAACCAGCAGAAATGAGAAGAAAAAATAAAAAAAATATAGTGAAGGAAAAAAATGGCCATGAGGCGACACCACCAGCAAGAGAGGTGACGCTAGCTTGTGAAGCTGAGCAAGCAAAAGAGGGGGGGGGGGATAGTGGGGAAGACCCGGGGCTTGCGGAGGCGCCTCAACCTTAACTAGGAACTGCAGAGTGCGGCGAATCTATTGGTCTCCTGTTTGGCGTTTGTTTGCCTGATTTTTGATGAAGCTTTACGGGGACAAGGAAGACGCGAAAAATTCTCGTAGTAAAGAAATATAAAACTCCCGTATGAGAAATAGAACGAAGGTTTCGAGGCAAGGTCCAAATTAAGGGCTTCTTCTGTGAGCACAAGAAAAATCTGAGCACCGACAGTTGGCAGGGTGGGTCTTCGTCTATCTGGGGTTCTTGTGCTAGTTGGCGGAGAAACGTTGTGTTCAGCATTTGCAAAGTTGTGTTTACAAGGACGCCGCACAGCTGTCAAAAGTCGGTGTTGAACATTCGTTCATTAGCTTTTCAAAGGAAATTGGCTTGCGTTGCTTGGAGCTGCTCTTGATGTCGATTGGGCGCAAGTTAGAGCACCCGTTTTTTCTGAGCACAGCTTGATGGCTGTGAGGAATAGGGCGAGATACTCTGACCGGTTATTACCGTGCGTAAATGAGTAGTAGTAGTTTACCGTACCACGTGTCACATATATCAGACTAGACTTTCGGTGTTGCTCAAGTGCAGCGCTTTTAAAGAAGCTTCACAGTGCCCCTTTCTCAATTAGTACAGAGTTCGAATTCGGAGAATCTTTCGGTCGCAAGTTCTTTTTGTTGCTCACAAGCCGGTATATTTCTTCGAATATTTTTTGTAAGTACTAGATCAATTGATTGTATTTGGCACTGCGTGCAGCGGAGGAAGAATTTTCTGTATTTTGACCAACACTTGTATGGTAACTGTCGCGTGTTAATTGCACTGTAAGATGCTTTATTTCATGCACTGAGTTTAGTTTTCAACCTCATTGTGATTTATGTGACCATCGGTCGTGGAAACGCCTCGATCGACTATTCTGATATCGAAAAATTTCCAAATCGAGACTTCAACGTAATGTCTGCGGTATGTGTTAAGAAATAAAAGTTCAAGTGAATACTTCAATAAAATGCATCCTAACACCTTTTACATACAGTAGTAGTAGTAGTAGTAGTAGCCGTAGTAGCAGTAGTAGTAGTAGGAGGAGGAGGAGGAGAAGGAGGAGGAGGAGGTGTCTCGATGGTCACAGGAGGAAAGGGTGGAGTGAATAAACAAATGAAGCGAAACAATGATGATTATGAAAGAAATTGCAGTGATGATGACGATGATGCTCGAAATGAGAACTACGAGTGTGCTCAGCCACACAGACTCACGCTCTTCAAGATTCGCTGTTATACGGTTTTCAAGTCGTGGAACTAGATTGATTTTATTTTTTTTAATCTACTAAAGTACGAATGTTCGGGTGCATGCAACTATATCTACCATTAGGCTAGAAACTAGAAGATTCTTGATGACGCTTTTGAAAGACATTCCACTGACCATTAAAAGAAATACGTAAAAATAACTCCTCGTTAAGAAATAATGAATCAAGGACTGATGCAAGTGCAAGATAAGACAACTCGGAGAAGAAAATAATCATCGAATAAAAAGCGCAAGAACAGTGACAACGGAGGCTCTGGAATGTGCGCACCATAAAAGTGCTGCCTTGGCAATTTATTCGCAGTCTGTAGCTGTTCTTGTACTACGCTAGTTGCCTTAAAGTTTCTTCTCACAGACGACTTGTTAGAGTAATCTGCCAACTCACCTGCATCCAGAAGCTTTGCTGTCTTCACAAAAATCTTTACTGTGCGCTATAAGAAATAAGTAGTAAGTAAAACTACTAATAGGAAAGCATGCTAGTAGTTTTGCTCAAGAGCCATAAAAGAGAATTGTAGCTTAGTTTCTTTTATTTTGAGGAGATGGAATATTGCCTGGAAGACATATTGTTTTGAAGAACTAAATCGTCACAGCCTTGGGTGTTTCTAGTTCGTTAGCAATGTTTCGACAATGTTACACAGCGCTCAGCAATATATAGATCACGAACTGTCAACTGAGAACGTAGGTTGACAACGAAAAAAGAAAAAAATGGCAACGCTGAGTGCCGCCGCGAGCGGGCTTTAGGTGGCTTGAGCAGAAAAAAAAAGGAAAAAATAATAGTGTAGAAAGTTGGTCACAAAACTGCCCTAGGCATTTTTCTGAGCAAACATTACTTTTTAGACATTGCGAAGAATGAAAGAGACACTAAGCCATCCGGCGTATCACAAAGAACAGAGCTCTTGGCACTTCGGCAGAGTAACCCTCGGCAATTCCTTTTGCACTTGCAGCTCTCTCTTGTTTGAGATCACGTAATTAACAAGGGAGTATAGATTCTGTAAGCTTTTGTCCTTTACAGCGTCATTCTCTGTGTTGCGTTTGTCGCCTGTCTCACACTGAAGTTATAACAATGACTTTCACGTCGCTTCACTGAACTCGCCCAAAAACGAGTCTCGGAATAATGATTTTAATAAATACCAAAATGACAGTGTCTAACTTCAGACAAAGTTGTCTATAATTTCCTGAAATGAGAAGTGATTTATTTATTTATTTATTTATTTATTTATTTATTTATTTATTTATTTTGTATTACGACTCAATTCAGCATAACGGGCGTACATGTAATACGTTGTAGCGGAGTGATCCTTGGCACCCTTGAAGATTCCTGTTTGACGTGTGAGCGCACCTGGTGAAACCACCTAGCGAAGAGGGGGGGAGGGGGTATTCTAGTGACACCAGGTGGCGGAGAGTAGTGGGCAGGAGACAATAGGCAACTAAGGGAGAGCACGGTAGGTGTTGCGACAAGGAGAGGTATGCGGTTTGGTTATGTGAATGTAGACTGCGGTGGCTACGACGGCGTTGCAACTAGGGAATGCCCTGGCAAGGTGAGCCCAGTACGGTGTGGCTCAATTTTAGGAGACCGCGTTAGTACGTGAATAAACGGTCTTAAAACACGAGTCTTTATAAAAAGAACTGAAAATTTTCGTTAATCATTTTTATCTTACTGCGGTCACCACGACTGGAAAGCAGGCACTCGTCCTCCTACTATGCAATAAAGCACCGTCCATTACTACAGAGGAGGCGTGAGAAAGTCTGAAAGAACGACGCAATAATCAGATGGAAAATGAAAGCGCGCTCGTCAACTACATATGGCAATGCGCCAGCATTGGAAGTGTTCCGTAAAAAAGATTCGGTGCTGTGCCTTCTTTATATCGACAAGTGCAAGCTGACGTTTCCGGAACGAACGCATGTGCCTTCATTCAAACATTTGAGTGCAGGCACCTGCAGAGTTCTTTCCGTGCATGTACTCTTCGCAGCCTGATCGCGTTGTAGCTTGTTCGTCGTTATACAAGGCCTACGACGGCACAGAGACCAATGAAGCAAATGACAGCAATCAGCGCTTCGCTCAGACCTCATTTATGTGACCTCTCTCAAAAAGCACTTTCTTTCAGTCTTCCCACAATTGGTGGCGTTCAACGTTTTGAAACAATGGTATGGTTATAAGGGACATCGTGTTGAAAGGGCGCGGAAATTTTACCGCCTATGGTTCTACAACCTAAATATGTGTACTGGAATTTCAAGCAGTTCGCCTGCATCGATAGAGATGAAAAAAAAGAGGAAGTGACACTAAAAAGTCATTAAAAGAGAAATAAAGATACACAGAGAGGAATGCGTAGAAAAAAAAACAGACAAACATGGTCGAAAGAAAAGAGAGCGAACATAGCCACGTATTCTATAGCCTAGAAAGGGGCGGGAAAGCGAGAGGTGAAAGGGTCAAGCCAGGACCAACTAGATGCCACCAGCGCTGTTGCCACTCAGCCATACGTAACTTAGTACAAGCTGCGCTAACATTTTTTAGATGCGAAGCTGCTGGAGTTCAACGTGGTGTGCGGCGTGACCACCCGTATTGCGCATGCGCAACGGCTGGCCCAACCACTGTCAGAACGCGCTCATGTGCTAGCGGGTTCCGGCCTATGTAAGGTACTGGAAAAGACAATGTGGCTTCTCTCCCTTACACCCTCTCAGCAATCACCTGATGGCGTTGAGGCAGGAGGCTCTGCTTGCGCGCAATAAATCTACGTGCTCCCACGTGGTGGGGGCGATGAAACCCACTGGCGTGCTCCAACTAGAGTTCGGGATGAGTGACAGCAACAGAAACTACACTGAATTCATGGTGTGCTCCGCTTGCAAGGACACGTTAACATCGGGCAAGCTCCCCTTGATGAACGGAACTTTGAGTCGACCCCATGCGCTGCTTCGCATGCTACGTATAGTTTCCTTTAGGAGGAGATGGTGTAATTTTTTTCTTTATAGACCACTACATTCCGTCAACAATCTCCCCACAAAAACTCGGCTTGTTCAAGTTAGTCTTAATTTTGTACTCAGTCATTTTTCGCTCGCGGGCCTAGCTTAGTCTTCAAAGAACAAGTGGACGAACCAGCTTCCGAGCATTTGGTTTTTACGAATTTGTTGCTGTAACTACGACCCTTTCGTTGTATCGCATGAACAACTATCAGGAAGCACGTGGACGTCGCCAGCATAAATTGCCTTGTTTTGCCCAGCCAGCTCTGTGGTCTATATAATGTCGCAGCTTTGTGGCGTAATGTCGCAGCAGATTTATTCAACCACAAAGCTGCGACAATAATGTCGCAGCATTTTTGGGATGATGTAGCGGCAGACTTGCTGATTCCAGGCAGCTGCAGGCTTCCATAAATGACTTTGTCGGTGGCACTAAATCCTGTTAGGGCGTATAAATATATGACATCGTAGTGCACTGTTTCTTGTAAGCACTGCGGAAAGGCAGTGACGTAGCTTCAGACCAATTAGCGGTATTCCGCGTTCATTGCTTACGTTCGCGCTTTGATTCGAGAGTTCTCGAGCAAGCAAAAGCGAAAATAGAAGGCTGAGCAGGAAATATAAAAAATTTGCAGGTTTGTTCAGCAAGCGTGCATGAGACGAACGCTAATGGGTTATGATGACAAAAAATATGCCGGTAACTCTGGATATACGGAAGCTCACAAACTTCCTGGGTACTCCCACGTGAAGTGGTCAAGAATAGAGAGAGAAAACAAACAAATTCGAGAATTCATGATCCTAGAAGAAACTTCGAGCGTTACTTTATATTTCCCTTGTACTCCACTGAGGTACATTGATGAAAAAAGCAGTCATTCTAGAATACCGTGTTTCTTTCATATGCACCTTCATATACCCGTCAGTTGTGTATTGAACCTCAGTGATGGCCTTTTTAATGGGTGTTTTCGATGCGAGCCTTTCTAAAAGCATGAATTAGGCCCTAATGGAAATGTTTACATAGCTTCCAGCGCAACTAAAACCCACTCTGAACAAGAAGACGAACTAAGAGGTTTCTTCAGCTTGTCATATAAAAGAGCAAAAGCGAAAATGTTTCTTTTATATGAAACTAATATCTGGGGCTAATGCATTCCGATAATTTCGAAATTTCAATGAAGCTTACACTCCTTACATCGTTTTTTCAGCATAAAAAAGTTACAAACCAGTGTAAATGCGAGCTAAGCGCTATCCGTTAAAACCACAGGTCTCCGAAAATTGTGTGCATTTTTTGGCTACCTTGCAAGCTGCCTTACACATCAACCGTCTTTATCTTCTTTCATCCACATGAGTACACGAACAATACTACATTTTTGAGACTTCATTTATGACCTATTCACAAGAAAGGAACACAGAAAAAGTTCATGACGTCTATTCAGCGTAAAACGATACCACAATCGAAATACTGACATCAGACTGAAAACACTACTGCAGTTCTTTTTTTTTCTCTCGCGAAGACAAACACTGGTGACACGACATCGTATCAAATAGACGCAAAAACTTGTTCACAAAATGAACGTGACCCTAGACATCACATCGCTCGTCTCGTCTTCATTTCCTGATAATAAAAGCTTCGTACTTCTTTACATCGTTGGCATGCATTTCTTTAGGGCTTTCTTAATGCAGCTCATTTGCATTTTCATCCCACCGTGGCTTGGTTAGGTCCCATGGGCGTGCTTTGACTTTTTCATAAAAGGGGGTAAGGCGTCGTAATCTCACTGCAATGCTCCTCCAGCTTTGTTCTCGACTTCCGGCCACTGAGGCCGTTACAATCGGAACACAGCGCAAATAAGGAGGGTGGAGAGGGGTGCCCCCACTAGATGGCTAGAGCTCACGCGAGCGTGAACACACACGCCTCCACCGCCCTTTGTGCACTCCTGTGGAACTTCTTCATGACATTTGTGTTTTGCTGCGTTGTTTCATTACATACACAAGAGTGGAAGCTTGAACTAGTTGGTGTGAATTCATGATGATTTGATATATATGCGCGGTTCAACGTACCAAAACCACCATAGCATTATGAGATGCCGTAGTGGGGGGCTCCAGAAATTTCGACCACTTGGGATTCTTTAACGTGCACCCAAACCTGAGCACAAGGGCCTAAGGAGCTTTAGCCTCCACCAAAAATGCAGCCGTCGCAGCCGAGATACGAACCCGCGACCTGCGGGTCAGCAGATGAGTACCTTAGCCATTAGACCGCCGCGGTGGGGCGTCCCCTGCGACCGTGTCCATCTTTCCCATCTCCTCTTTACTTCCGTCGTTTTCTGTCATTCGCTGTCCCTGCAGCTCGCTCTCTCCTTCCTCTATTTATATACCTTTTAATCCAATCCTTTTAATTTCTCCTTACCCCAATCCCTCGTGAGCTACTGTTGAGGTTTAGCACTCTGATGCAGACAGTTACGGGGCTTACTTTTCTCTACTTTTCTCTTTAAGAATCACATAAGACACACATTTTACCCACCTCACAGCTGCACACTCTCGGTGTTACTCCTTTTACAGCGAAATAAATAGCTACACAATGTGAACCATTACATAAAAGCCCAGCTAAAACGAATTTCATAAGCTACCTAAAGCCTTGGCTTGAGGTTATATTGCATTCATAGACACAACGCATGCTTGAAACCCGACAACACCGCCATTGAAACGGCTACGGAGTTCGCGAGCCTTCCGAAATGCATGCTTCTGAGTACTGGTTACACGGAGAGAGGGAAGTGGAGAACGCTGAATGCGCTTCAGTGACGTCGAGAAGCGTGAGTGCGAGAGCGAGGAAGGGTGTGTCATGCGCTGAAGGATGTCGCAATTCGTGTTAACGTCGTTAGTTTGCCCGGCGAGACTGCGCGGGGTGTGGTGTTAATAACACCTTCCGCGCCATTAGCGGATCGTGTCAGGTTTCGCGACCTTGCCGCGCATGGCGCATCAGCGGAGCAGGATGACGAGAGCTGCCACGCGCGTTTCGGTGTTGCGTGTCTCTCCTCTTGATCCCTCTCTGGACGACGAAACGTTGTGTACTGCAGGAAACTTGAAAGCCACTACTTTGCCCATGAACGTGACACGTCCATCATATTAGCCATATAGTATTCGATTTTTTTCGCGACCTTGCACTGACAGTCACCTAACTAGCGCTATTTGCTACATTACTTATCTTCTTTACGTTACTACATTACTTAGTTACCAGTAAGAAGCGTAATGACCTTATTGTGAGGCGACGACTTTTAATCATGCCTTCTGCGGTGCCTATAGCCCTTATCGTAGCAAGCTATTCGATAGTTGCACGTTTGGCGTGTAAAGGTGTAAGATTTGACATTCGAATCAGATAAAAATATTTTGGGAAGAAATAACACCACAACACGGAGACCAGTTCACAGACAAGACATGCTTAAGAATCCAAGAAATTTGACTTAAAGTTCCAGATCGAATATCCTCTTGACCTGAAATACATGCTGTTTTCATTTTAATGATGTTAAGGCTTCAGAAGTACCTCACGCGTAATGTTCTCGTAGGGGACAGCTTTAGCACCTCTGAATTCACGAAGCACTAGCTTCGCAAGGTACCTATTTGCGGGGTGGTGAGTGGGTGCCGTGACGACGAATACAAGGTAGCAGTAGATGAGCCTAAATGAACTCGATTCGATTTCGGAACATGTCACAAGCCTCAACGGGAGGAGGAGAAGATGGGCACTACAATTGAATACTTGGCGGAAGCAACACACTGTCATAACGTGGTGACGCATAGTAGTGACGCAATGTCCTCATAATGTAATAAGGCTAATCAAAGTGAAGGTACTCGCAGTGAGACATTTTATTAGGATTACAGCCCAGCAAAATGTTTTCGTTTCTCATACAGCTATCGCACAGTGTGAATAGGGCTAATATGCATCACGTATTTTAATTATTCCAAACGTTCCATGGCCACCACTGTATATACGGTTTTTGCCACGTCTCTTTGCTTCTTTGGCTCAAAAAGATGTCACTGTTTTCGTATGATACAACACGTCTGCAAAAAAAAAATTACATTATTTACATTGGGACGCTCCAATCACGTTTTCGAATCAAGCACCGACAATAATCTCGTTTCTAACTGCGCAGAATAACTTTCCATCAGCATCTCTCACCATCCTCCATCTCCTCCTAAACGCATGTTTCAAATCTTCATCTACTGAACCAGCTAAATTCAGTCACTGCCAATCGTTCACACACTTCTCGAACTGTTCCCGTGATTTCTGTTTATTGGCGCATAACTTTAAAAAAAAACTGACCCTTCTGTCACCAAACGTAGAGCAGACGGGGATCAATACATTGCACGCATGGGTTTTGGCAGAGCTGAATTTAATTAGGCCTACCTTTATTCGCCTCTCTCCAGTTGCTGAACCATACGCGAGCAATTCGTACGCTCTTCTTCGACACGAAAGCGAGGCACAAGTAGAGAAGTGGGCATGAATGAGAACGAAGTAAGGAAGCGTGATCCTGAAAAGCAAACTTCAGGGAATAAGTAGCGAGCGCCGCGTCTGTGGCATGCAAGATAGGCATCGGGAATCCAAAACAAAAAGGCAACTGGCACGAAAAGGCGAAGAAAGTACACCGGCTGCAGCGTCGAGGCAAGCAGATATATGCACGGAGGGTCTGAGAACTGAAGAGGATCAGAATTAGGGAGGGACTTAGAAAATGAGAAAATCATAAAGAGTGGGCAAATAACATGTATAAAAAATGCGTGTAAGAATAGTGCGTGGGGCCATGTGGAGTATTCGCGGTTTCTTTTCAGCTCATGGCTTAATTTTTTCGCGGAAGCGTCCAGCCAAAACCCTTCATGTACACGTTCACTTTCTTTCTTCCTCACTGAAGCTCTCGCTCGCGTACAGCCTCGCTGATAACACTTCGTCTCTAACATAATTTACACCTTTCCTTCCACGACGCATTGTCGGACCTCCAAGGAAGCGTGTTTTGTAATTCAAATTATTCCGTCTCTGTACCGTTCACTTCTGCTGCAAGCGTCGGCATGAAAGAGAAGCAGGAGGGAGGAGGTATCACCACTGTCTAAGTGAAGCGCCTGCGTGACAAGCTTGCGTGCGTTGAAGCAACCATAATCATCCTATCTGTCTACTTATCACATTGGTCTATGCTACCATCTCTTAATTTTTTCTATCTTTAGCTCGTCCTGGTCTCCGGTTACCCAAGGCTCGCTATCGCATTGAATTGCGCTTGCCTTGACCTCGATGAGAATGATATAATTCTAGCATTTTCGTTTATATTTTTTCCTCTCTTAGCTATGCACGAAAGAGGTTATTTTTTACTTGTTGCTATTCTCAAAATGATCGTAAAAACACGCAAGGAGGGTGAAACACAGCGGTGACAGGCACAAAATGTTTAGAGGCGACTGTGTACCATTTGATTTGATTTCACTTGATTTGATTACCTATGTAGGTATAAACACATATGGAGATTCAGTTTTACGTAGGGGCAGCGGGTGATAATAAGACAGAATCGGCGCAAGAATAGCAAGTGTAGATAGCGTTCAAAAGACCGTGTTTCAACACTGGTTTGTTCACTGAACTTTTAGAACAATTAGTATATGAGACTATTAACCAGTATGTTGAGGCTTTAACCATAATAAATTTTGAGCATAAAAGTTCTGCGTCGTGCAATGTGAACAAAAATCGTACTAAATTACAGTAGCTTAGCGCGCATCTTGTACGAATGTAGTATTTTGCCTGCACGCTCCTTAATGTTACCTAAAATGATGATCAGTTTTATCGCGATCAGTTGTATTGCATCAATCTAGCAACTATTACGAACTTTGTTCATGAGGACGCAATCGTCGGCGCACATATTATCTCGATTGAAATAACTATACGGCTCGTACAAGTGATGTGCTGTCAGCGCTTACATTGGGTAAAGACAACAGACAACACGAACGCCACTTCACTTCCTGGAGCACCTCCATTCACATTAACCCACGTTTTGTAGAGTTTTCGAGATGTAATCAAAAAGTGCGACTTGCTAGCCTCACAATCTATTGCTGTCGCTTTTGTTTATTCGCACTTGTATAGAAATTGTGACTTTTATTTAAGCCCACAAATAAAACTACGAATATATTAGAGCATGGTTTTAGAGAACAAAACATAGCATCATAGCTAATCTTATTTGTATTTTTAAATTGTGTGTGCTGCACATGAAACTCTGACACGCAAGCCCATTGAGCTGAGATAAGGAAAATGTAGAGTCTTTCGTTCAAAGCAATTTAAGGAAAGTCCAAAGACAATTAACCATAAACTAAAACGTCTTCAAGAGCTTTCTGTTCAGCTACATAAACAAATAAAAGTATCACTTTGTGAGCAACCACTATAAAAGGTTTACTGCAGAGCACCTTTATTTACTTTGATTCCGTTCACAGAGAAGAGGTTGCTTCGACAGACACAAACTATCGGAATTTCATGAATACCACGCATAAAACAAAGCTGCGTCGACATCTCGTATTTTCTATAATGTGTTCATTTCCCTCTCTCTCTCTATCTATCAATATATATATATATATATATTTATTTATTTATTTATTTATTTATTTATTTATTTATTTATTTATTTATTTGACAAGCATAATGCCCCGCGCCATTTCACAAATATTAAGTTAAAAGTTGTTTATTATCTCACATATTCCAGAAACGTGCCGCATCGCTCTGCTAACATGCCCTCTTAAATCAGCATAAATGAATCGTGTTCTTTAAGTGTGATTCCTTCTGCTCATAAAAACGTCAGCGTACGATCTTTAAAAAGCTTGTGCCCGTTAATTTTTGCTAAGTAAATACCGCAGCATCCCTTCTTGGAGAGTAATTAGTGAGGAATAGCGACAGAAACGAGCCTGTAATTAGAATAAATGGGTCTGAAGTTTTGATTAAACAGGTTATACGGAGTGAAAATTTCTACAAGGAAAAGAAATCTGAGTCAATACTCCTGAATACTTGAGCTGCTTCAGGCACTTTTTTATGTGCGTGTTTTTTGTGTGTGTGCGTGCATGCGCGTGCGTATGCGTGTTCCTGCGTGCGTGCGTGTGTGTGTGTGTGCGTGTGTCTGTGTCGGTGTGTGTGTGTGTGTGTGTTAGAGGAGAGGGCAAAAAGATAAAAAAACACAACTTTTTCGCCCCTACTAGCTATTTCACGCACATGTGTCCTTGACGCTCGCTCTAATTAACATGTTTTAATAAGTCACTAAAGCAAATACAAGAGTATTTATCTAGGATAATCTACATAGACTCATTATTTCTTCTTAAAACACTTCCTAAACTTATATAATCTCCCCACTCTGAGTTTTCAAGATAACAAATCTACACTGGGACAGCGTAGATTCATTTCAGTGGGAATATCAACGCTTCTGATAATACCATGCAGCGACATAATTTGCATGAAAAAGTATTGCTTAAGCCCAACTGAGTCGTGAGTATTTTGAGATGGGCTGGAATAAGTGAACGAATACAAAATATTAAATACAAAGCGTTTCGTAAGAACCGCAGGCACTTCGAGTATACGTATATATATATATATATATATATATATATATATATATATATATAATATATATATATATATATATATATATATATATATATATATATATATATATATATATATATATATATTTATTTATATTTATATGGGATATGGCGCAACGGGAGCGTTGTCAACAAGGATAAATATATTTATTTCCCAACAGTTTCGGGAGGGGTCCTCCCTTCATCAGGGGATGAGTTATACTGACATGAGCTTCCAAACTTCGCTGCTGCCGCGTCCCTCTCGCCTTGAAAGATGTTTTCGAGAGTGAGAGGGAACTAAAAAAGGAATATATATATATATATATACATATAAGTATATATATATATATATATATATATATATATATAATATATATATATATATATATATATATATATATATATATATATATATGTCGAACCAGTTGTACAGGTCCATCGCCCGCTGCTCCAGTGTACTTGGGGATGGGAAGGTCAGTCGATGATTCTGGCATGGTGCTGGTCGCTGTGTGCGGCCGGGAGATGATTCCGTAGTCGATGTATGGTCAGGGCGTCTTGTGGAGAACTGTGTCGACGATGAGACACTGATGAAGTGGCTGGGAGGTCTTCATCCTGACGACTAGTGTGACGCTGTGATGTATTGGCGACGTGGCCTGGCTCATACCCTATGTTCATTCTACTCTGACTTCTTCTTCCTCAGCATCTACCTTCTGTAAATACCTACCTACGTTACACGAACTAAAAAAGGAATATATATATATATATATATATCTGTCTGTCTATCTATCTATACAGCTAGCTAGCTAGCGAGCTAGCCAGCTAACCGCCTACATCTGGCCAATTTCGTGATTGCGAAATTGGCCAGATGTAGTAGAAAGTATCTATAGAAAGTATCTGGCCAGAAATTGGCCAGATACTTTCAGTGCAGTAACTATCATTAACACATTAACACTTTATATCACAACGTTTGGTAAAAGCTACATTCGGTCCATAAAATCTGTTCAAGCGTTTCTGTATTTCACCCCGAAATTGACTTGTATGGACTGTGCTCTGAAAGCTGGTTGTAGGGGGAAGATTACAGTATTTTCAAAGACGACTGAAACTAAAAATTAAAAAAGAAAGTAAAAGTCGGCTGCGCAGGGAGGTGAGGTATGAAGCGTGGCACTCTGGCGTTCCAGTTAACGCACCCGGTCGACGCCTGTTCGAACCAATCGAAGGAAAGCAGAAAGTGTGTGCCATCTCTTCTCGCCACTTTTTTTCTCCTTCGTTTTTATTACACCTCCTCGAACAGCCCTATTTCGCGTCATTTTATGCTTTCCTCGTCGCTCCCCTCGAAACCACATTTGACTCGACTGCACTATTCTTTCAATTTCTTTCCCCTTCCTTTATTCTTTTATTGATGCTTTCTTTTGCTCCCTCACTTGCCGACTTTCACCGATCATGTATACGAGGTGTTTGTGCCGTACCATGTAGATGTATGCCTTCCGGGTGTCTGACGGAGCAAAAATAGTAAAGTAATGGGAAAGAGGGTAGGAGTACCGCGCTAGTGTAGTGGGTGTGTGGCCTTTGACCTCGCGCCAATGCACACCTGAAAGCGCAACGGCATTGCCGATGGCAGGTACGCCACGCAAGCCGGCAGTTGCACTGCTAGGTGCCGACCCGGGGCTTGCTTCTCTGCATCAGTGTATGTTCGGACGTGGCATTGTATTAGGAATACAGAAAGAAACGCTGTTGTTAGCTATGCCTTTTCTGTTTTTTTTTTTCTGAAAGGCCTGTTTTAGGTTTCTATGGGCGAGTATGTACATCATTACATTGGATATCCACGAATGGTAACTAAATAGAAAAAAAAACATCAGTAAGAATTATGAAAAGTTGCAGAATGATTGCTGGTTATGTTGTAGTTATTATTTTATTTCTTGTTTCAAGTGATTTCAATCTTTTATATAAAATGTTTTACTGAGGAACCGCTTAAGTGCATGCGAAAATTATGTTGTTGTGAAGGATGGTTGATTGGCTGTCAACTCCTCGTAACGCGTTGTGTATAGGGAAGCTGATGAAATATACTTATTAGAAGTTCTTGAAGCGAAGAATGAGGTGAAATCATGTTGTGCGTGAACAATGTGGGATTGTATTGACTGTAGTTTTCACAAGCATTCTTTTACGTTAATTTAAATCGCCACCACACACCACCAGGCGATAATGAATGCAATAAATGATCATTAACCATCCGCTTTATGTTTCCAAAGCAATCAGTTACTTCTTCTGAAAGCTCCCGAGTCATCTTGCTCACGGCCATTCTGCCCCCCCCGGTATAAAGTCACCAGAGAAGCCTACCTTGTTTACAAGACCCTAATACTTGATCGATGCTCCGCTGATTGTTTAGCTGAGTACCGACAGTGCTTGCGTATATGCCTGGCTGCATGAAATGGGGACCCATCTGTTTATGTAAACCTATTTTATGTTTGTATACAGCGGTAAGCCCCGTCGACGTAGTGGGGCTCTTGTAGCGACATCTTGGCACGTGAGCTCCACAGAGAATAAAGCTCGCCACCGCCCTGTATGATCACATGACCACTGGCACAGATGCTGATCTCGGAGGGGGGCTCCCCTATACGGTGTAGTGATTACTGTGCTCGGCCACTGACCGGAAAGTCACAGACTGGAACCCGGCTGTGAGAGTCACACTTCGATGAAATCGAAATTACTACTTCTGTTATCGCGATGTTAAATCTATCTATCTATCTATCTATCTATCTATCTATCTATCTATCTATCTATCTATCTATCTATCTATCTATCTATCTATCTATCTATCTATCTATCTGCTTCCGTGTGGGTGCTCTCGCGTTTACTTCCGAAACAGCTGCGAACCAAAATTATTGTAGGAGGGTAAAAGGTTTCGGCGAATATGACTGCTTGGTCATGACATAAATAACGTGAAAATTCCGTCGCATGCGTCATCATGCGCTTTCCTCAAGACACGCGTGGCACATACCCACGTAAGTATGCACGTAAGCACCACAGGTGATTGAGACTTTATATCTGCCCAAAAGTGGTGGCAACAAACATTGATCAATTATTTGCGAGAGCGCGGAGAAATCCCGACAATAGCAAGCGTTCCACCAACGAATGCAAAGAATAAATATTACGGTCCACGCAGCAATGGAACCCACGCATTGTGCGTGGCAATCAGTATTGGCCACGCTAGGTCTCGCAACTGCTTTAAGAGAAGACCCTATGCAGGCGTATAATGTTGGTGAAATGTTGATTGTGGTAGCAGTGCTGCTCATTTAATTTTATAAACATTACATATATGTGCTCCAACGATACAGGCACCACGTCAGCTTAGCGTTATTTGAAGTTAAGCGCCATCCGCTGAAGTTGGCCCACGTATAGCACCATGCAGGACTACCATGCTGGCCAGCTCAAGTGCTACATTTCAGCTTACCGCGTCTGCGGTCGGTAATACCCATGTTGTTCTTGTCGTCGTTACGTAACTGTAAACTACTAGTAATATAAAAAACATGGGACTGTTCAACATACATCACTGAGCGTATAGCATATCTGTATAGACAATGTTTAGCGTCATTGGTAACGTTTCACTAATGAAACATTGCACCAAGTCACCTTCCATCCACATGCTTCGTATCACATCGATTCTTAGGGTACATGGCAATCTAACGAATTTATTTTCCTTTCAATGTAATAGACACGCAAAATTAGCTTATATCCTTTTGAATAGCCCAGTATTATGCTCCTATCGAGAAATTAAGGAACGCACTAACCGAGCCGAGAAAAATAATTACGAGCGATAGCAAAAAGTGAAACAAAAAAAATGGCAGCATATCCACGGAGT